>PJRA01000048.1:2446257-2460773 GCA_016987375.1 Brachionus koreanus
ACTCACAATATATTTCAGAATTTTTCCATTTAGTAAATCAAACCAGTCTATTGAATTAAAATATTTACAAACATTTTTATGTAATTTAGCCGCTTTAATCATTTTTGGATTAGTTTTGAATCGTTCTTTAGAAATTTGTCAAGAGAACAAACTCGAATGCAGTCTCATTTTATCAGTGCACTCAATTGGCGGACTAATTTCTACATTATAAACAATCTCCAGAACATCAGCATTTGCTTAATTAAGAACATTCTCACCAAACTAGTGAAGAAAAAACTATTTATCATCTCTAAAAACTCTTCTCTTGCCTTGCATCCAGCCCAACTACAGCTCCACCATTAGCTCTGCATTTGATTGCAGGATAATTGAAATCTCCAAAACATATTTGAGAACATCTTGCGCTTATTCATTTGTTTAGCCGACTTGATTGAATTTTTAATTGATTGAATGATATGAAATGGGCAATGTGAAATTTCATACAAAATTTTCAATACAAAAATTAAAAAACTCTATAACTTTTGTTCTAAAAGACAAAATTTGTTCTGCTGTTGAAACAAAGTGAAACAACTGTTGTTTCATCTACTGCCGAAGTCTGTAAAATCTCTGCAAATTGATTGCGATTTATTTTCAATATCATTAAAGTGAGTGAAATTTTGCAGAGATTTTGCAGACTTCGGCAGTAGGTGAAACAACAGTTGTTTCACTTTGTTTCAACAGCAGAACAAATTTTGTCTTTTAGAACAAAAGTTATAGAGTTTTTTAATTTTTGTATTGAAAATTTTGTATGAAATTTCACATTGCCTATGAAATGGACAAACCAAATCAAAAATTTATTTGATATCATAGCAATTTGTGCGATACCCGGTCAAAAGATTTCGAAAAATCAATATATATAAAGTCAATTGATGAGTCCTTTGAAAGCTACCCTGATTGCATGAAACCATGTTAATTCACTCACATTGTGTCTGTTTCTTTTCTTAAATCTTTCAAATGAAAGGTAATTTGGTGTGTGCACGAGATAATTGAAACAAAAAATTTGACTCACTAGGTCTAATGCTGCTTTTTTTAAGACAATATTTTAAACGGGATTCTGATCTAATTAGTAAATAAAACTAGAATTTAAAATCAAATACAAAAGAAAATGTTTAAAATTAGGCTAAATTTTATTTTAACAAATTTATTTTTAAATTATTTTAAATTAATTTTTGAACTTTTTTTTTAACAAAATGAAAATCATTAAAATTTTTGAATATATTAAACAAAAATGTAAACAAAAAAAAAAAAATAAATCTTTTTATTTTAATTAAATGTATATGATAAATCTTTTAACAAGGTTTGTTCTATAGAGAGAGAAAAAAAAAACCAATGAAAACAATTTGGCTGAATGATTGTGAACCGTGTCGAAAAAAAATTCTAAAAAAAACCTGATTGACTTCGATACAAATTTAAAAAAAAAATAATTCTAAAATGAACGATTTTTTCGGTAAACGTAATATTCCTAAATACTTGCAAAAATAAAATTAGCAAAGTTTGTCTAGCTACGCAGCGATAGTTTCTTTACATTTTTAAAAGTGATAGCAAATTCTAAAGCTTGATCAAAGGCACATTTTAAATATATATTAGCACCATTTTTGTGATTCGAAAAAAAAAATATTCGAAACAAGAAAAAAATATTAAAAAAAATTAAATCAAAACACAATCCTATATTTATCAATTATTACTGTTATTAACTTGTTGCTGATACTGTTGCTGTCTATTAGCCATCATCATGTCAATAGACAAAAAAATTTTATTCTCGTTCAGACTGTAATTAAGATTATTCGGCTGAACTTGATTCCTGGCGGAGGTATCTTGCTGTTGTTGATAGATTATTGACTGAACTCCAGTTGGAACCTGTTGGTTATTGTCGTTTTGTTGCGGTGATTGATAATTCTGATTCATAATAAACTGATTTTGCAGACTTTGATTGAACTGCTTTAAAAAAGGATAAACACTTTCTTGCTTTGCAAGGCTTTCGAAAAACGGTATCAAGTCGTAAAGCTCATGGTCGTGTATGTCATCGAACCATGAGGTGCATGGCACAGCATTTTCCGGATGAAACATGTACGATGCTTGCGAGTTGTCCAATATAATCACCGAGTTAAGGTCTCGACCAAGACGACTTAGATCTTTGACGTAATTGCCGCGATGATAGACGCATGCTTCGCGGAATAAACGCGCTTTGAACACTCCCCACTGGTCCAACAAGTCGGCTACTGGGTCTGCATACTTTAGAAAAATTTTTTTATAAAAATAAAATATTTTCTAAAAAAATTTAATTTTACTTTAGCTAAACTAGCCGTAAACAGTACACATTCAAATAATTCTCCCATTTTTTTTAAAAATTCGTCAACAAACGGTCTCTTCAACACGTACACTTGATGTACGGTGCCTTCGATTTCGACTGGTACTATAAAATCGGCATTATACACTTGCTTTAAATATAGAAAAATTAATTTTTAAATTTTTTTATTTTCAACTTATTTTAGAAACAAATTTGGTTTACTTTAAATGAACTATGAACTAGCGTTTCGTCCAAGTCTATTATGAGACACTTTTTATGAGCATCACTCGGATGAAGAGGAGGTAATAGGTTGTTTTCCTTTAAAAAAGAAAATTTTTATTTTTATTTTAAATTAAACAACAAAAAAAATAGTTCAATTAGTTTGTTAGTTTTTGGTTATAAATTGTCAAGTTAATTAGCCCTACCTCAAACTCATTAAATGATTCTTCTATCAGCTGTATCTGGAAGAAAATGAACAAAAAATAAAATTAAATTGAAATTTTTTTTTCCATTTTCACATTTTATTTTCAACAATGCTTAAATAAAATAAACTTACAGATAAATTATTAGTCTCATTGGGAAGCTTGTTGTTTTGTTTATTATCATCTAATTTTGGCAAAATTCCACTGTTGTCTTTATCTAGATTATCTTTTTGATCTATTGAATTGTAATTTTGGTTTGCTAAACTGTCATTGTCGTTGATCGAATTGATCGGATTTAAATTTTTTGTATTCAAATTTCCTTGAGCATTTTGTCTACTATTAGTTTGATTTATCAAGCTGTGTTTATTATTTTTTAAATGGTGTCGATGTGACGTAGAAAAACAACAAAACAAACTTTTGAACAAATTTTTTCCTCGGGACTTTCGAACTTAAAGAAAAAAATTTTTGTTTACCAATTTATTTTTTAGAAAAAATTTTTTTTTTTTAATTTTATAGATTTATTTTATTTCAGGCAATATAAAAAATTAAATGCTAAATTTTTGAATAAATAATTAATGACAATTTATTTTGAAAAAAAAATGTAAAAACTAAATTTTTGACTCCCTAAGGGGTCATTAGATCAATCGATAATTGTTTGTTGAAATTCAAATAATCTTCATTAGATAAAGCAGCCGCTTTTTCTTTGAAATCGATCTATCTTTAGAGCTACGCAGCAGAAAATTTAAAAAAAAACAAAAATCATTTTTAGAAAAATCAAAGGCTTGATTGAATTTTTTTTTATTTATTTAAGTGTATTTTGGGCTTTTAACTAGTGTTTATTTTAAAATAATTGATCAATATTGAGAAGCCTTTAAAGCCATTTATATATTTTGCTCATTTAAAAAATTATAATCAAAGAGATATTTTCAAATTAAAAAATGAAACCTTTTTTCTAAAAATATCTTGAATAAACTTTTAAAAATTGTTAATTTAATTAAACAATAAAAAAAATATGAAACCGTTTCAAAATTTTTTTCAAAAATTTAAGGGTGTGAACAATCACAAATAATGAACAATTTCGATTAGATAACAAATGATAAAATAATGACTAATGATTAATTAGTAAGAGCTTACTTGTTTTATCATTTGAGAAGCTTTTATTTACACTGTTTTTGAATGAGTTGTTTAACTCGTTTTCGCTTTCCAAATCACTATTATCAAGCACAGGGTTGGACAAAAGAATCTCATTGCTTTTGGATTCTGGTGCAGCATTCAACTGATTTGTCGTGTTCGATTTCCTGATCAAGCTGTATTCGATGTCGCTTGGTTTGAGGATAACGGACGATGTAGAGCATGTGTGCAATTTGCTCGACGATTTCGGCAAAGTCGGATTATTTGTTAAATGCGTGTTATTGTTTATGTCGCCTTGAGTTAGCTTAACATTTTGGCTAACTTCCATTTTGAATTAAATTTATAAATTTGAAAACTTATTACAGTTTATTAGTACAGAGCTCTAAATCATTCTTTTAAATAATCTAAAATAAAATTAAACATTTATTAGAAAATTATAGCGCATAAATGGTCATGACTTAAAAAGTGAATGCATTAAATGAAAAGATATTTCTTTTTAGATATCTAAATAAAATAGAAAATCTTTATTCTATGCTCGTTTTGTTCATAGTTGTTGTTGATGGTCTTATTGCAAGACATATACAAATTTGAAGTATATGTTGAATTCAATCAATGGTTTTATGTTTCATTCGCTGATAGATAAGTGACCAAATTTGTTGAGAAATAAATTGAAAATTTATTTTGTCGATCACGATGAACCGTTGTCATGGCTAGATTGGTAGAGCCTTGCGCCAATCAATTCAAATAAAAAAGTGAGCATAAAGTTGGCTTGCAACCAATTATTCAAAATTCTAATTTACTTTTTTTTTCTTAATAATTAACCCAAAATTATAGCCAAATAAAACTCAACATAAATGCTCACCTATAATTTAAAAATGTATATGTGTTTGAGTATGTGTGTGTGTGTATTTTGATTTTTCTTGATGAATATTCAATTAGGTAGGAAATTATCATTAAACTTTAATAAATTATAATCATCGAATAAATTTTTGGAATATTTTTTATTAGCATAAAAAATATTTCATTTTGCTTGCAAATTGCGTGATTTTAATTTATAATTTTGAAAAAAATATTGAAATATTAACATTTATTTGGAAACAAAAAAAAAATAAACAAAAAGCTGTTTCTTCTATTTCAGAGAAGCCCTAAAAAAAAAACATTTCCGTCTAAATAATTAATGCTTAATTTTATTTTAAAAAAATTTATTATTTAAATAAATTAATTGATCAACGATTGTCCCTGTTTAGATATATAAATTTAATTGTTAATTTTTTTCTATTGATCTCCCTAAAATAAAAACAAAATACAGCCTCTTTGTTTTTATATTTAATTAGTCATTATTTAAAAAAAAAGGAACTCAGCCAACTTAAATTTTTCAAGTCATGCTCTCTCTCCTCCGAACAAATAAAGATTGAATATAAAATTTTTGTTCTAAATACAATTTAATGCTTCAGGTTCAATGAAAACTCAAAAAATATAAAATGAAAAAAAATATTGAAACAAAACTCTTTTTCTTAAAAACATGTTTATTTTATATCTTTTATTTTTGTCTTAAATCATTTCCAATGAGCTGAATTTTGAATTATTTAATGTTCTCGAATCAATTACGCAATAAAAAAATCGCTTATTCAAAATTTTCATTTTTCTTAAATTTAAAAATAAAATTTACATGCTTGAGCTTAGAAATTATTTTGAACATTCATTAATATTAAATGAGGGATTAATTTTTTAAACCTAAGATAATAAAAAAAAATTTCATCCGTCTTTGAATTTTTCTATTTATTAGTAAAAATCTAAATTGATTATTTAATTTTAAGCAAAGTTATCTAAAATTAATTAATGGCCCGAATAAAAGCATCGATTTTTTTCTTTAAAATTACTCTTTTTTGCCTCTTAAATCAAGTCCCTTGAAATTGAATCTATTTTTTTTGTTTTTGAGAATCTCAATTTAAACCTATGATTAGAAATGCTTTGAAATAATTCTAAAATTAGAGATTCATAATTCGAAACTTACCAACTAGAGAACAAATTAAAAGAAAATAACACTCTATTTATCATTTAAATTATATATTCGCTTTTTAAATATTCCTATTTGGAGAATTTTTACCTTTAGCAATCGAAAAATAAAAATTTATTTAAAAGATTGACAAACTTTTTTCTTTTTAATTGTTTGAAAAAAAAACCAAACCAAACACACTTATTAGGTAAGGTTGCAAAAATCTTTTAGAAAGAAATTCAAGTGCTGACTTTGATTAATTCTAGTTAAAAACTACTATTTTAAATAGAATTTTAAAACAAGTTTTTAAAACAATAAAGCTTGTTTTAGCCATTAAAAATCCAACTAATTTTATTGTGCTTTATTTTGACACTAACAAAAAACCTTGATTTTTCATTTCAACTTTTATGCAAAACAATTGCCTTTATATTTAAAAAAAGTTAAATTCATCCTTTGCGAAAAGTTTAGATAAACGAGCATAATTAATTTAGCTTGAAATGAATAAAAAGTTAAAGTCAATAATTACTGCTAAATCAAGCTAAATAAAAAAAAAAGAAAAAAATTATTCATTATCTAAATAAAATGTTCAAAAATTTTAAATTTCCATGCTTTATAAAAAAGTAAGATTTTAATTGCTTTCCTAAAAAAAAAAATTTTTTTAGATTTTTTTAAATTTTTAAGAATCACTTAATTATGTCTTTAATCCAAATATAATTTACATTATCCGACAATTATTAAGATAAAGTTAAACATTTCAGCATTTTAAAATCAACCTTATGTAATGGGAAAAATTATTTAAAAAAAAATTCGGTATCATATGCTTAGCATAAACACAATAAAGCAGAATATTTTTAGTTGCCTACATCTAAAACACTTTTAAATTCTTATCAATTTTCTTTTACTAATTTTTCTTACCTTTTATCGTTTAAAAAAATTTATGTTCAATCTAACAACGATAATGTGTATCCAAAATTGGTTATTTTATTATTAATGGATTAGCTAACTAACATGCTATTTCTTTAATAAGAATATGCATCTGCTAAATTACTAAATTTAAAAAATCAAAATAAAACCTTTCAAATCGAAATAATGAACAAATATTAAAGCATTTATTTTTAAAATCACTTTTATTAATCAAATACTAAACCTTGAATAAAAGAGTTTTGTTGAAAGTCATTTCCTTGTTTACATATTTTCGGCATTAAATGTTGGAATTAATTTTAAATTATAAATTTTGCTTAAAATTAAATTTTTAATTTTATTAAAAGTTAGTTTTTCATTAAAAAATTTATAATTCTAATATTAATAAGTAAATAATTTAAGTATTTCTTTTCATCATATACCACAACCATTTGATTACATTGGCAAGGGCTTTGGATTAGAGTGCTATGAATGTCACAGTAATAGACCGGGATGTGGTCCTGATCAGTATTCAGCAAAATATTAATTTTCCTAGCTAATAAGTTTTTATCTACAGTAAAATTATTTTATTATTTTATCATCAGAAGAATATATTTATATTTTAAAAACAAAGAAATCAAAAATATGAACCATTAAAACACAAAAAAAATTCTTTTTTTTTTGATTTTCCCTTTTTTTCTTGTTAGCTGGCGATGTAATTTTCATTTACTGGAATTGTTTGAAAAGTTTGGTAAGTTTGAATCGTGAATTGTGTATAATTGTGAAATAAATTTTATTTACATTCCGATAAACAGGTTCAAGAGTTGCTAGTTTGGGTACAATTATTATTGCATTTTGATGCACTGCAAAATCTTCTCTATTCTCATTTGGCTGACGATGCAATGGAAGCCTTGTTTTTGATGGTTGACTTCTTTTATGTTTTTTACCTATTTGGTAAGAATTGCTTGCATTTAGAATACTCCACAATTATATTTCTGGTAGTAGGAAAAATAAGCCATAAGTCAGTTCTCATGTATTTTATTAAGTTTAAATTAAACTAATGAATATCCAAAATTTTATTTAAAAGATTTTTAATTAATTATTTTACTAATTTTGAAAATAAAAGATTGATTTAATATTCATTTTGATTTACATGCTATAAGACATTTTTTTTGCCTGTCACTATGTGGTCAAGTTATTCATTTAAATATTTTTTGAATAATTTAATAGAATTTTTTTAGTATGAATCAAAAAATATATAGGTTAAATATTTAGCATATTATCATAAAAAATACTGACCGTTCGAGATTTTTTCGCTTAAATATGAGTTTTAATATTTTGGTTGAAAATTTTTTACAAAACTGAAAATGATCTCATTTTATTTTTTCAAAATATTAATCATTTATTCTATATTCAAAATTAGAAAAGGTAAATTATTAATTTCCAATTTATGAAAAAATTAAGTTTTTTTTTTTCAGTAAAAAGTGAAATACCACAACCATTTGATTACATTGGCAAGGGCTTTGGATTAGAGTGCTATGAATGTCACAGTAATAGACCGGGATGTGGTCCTGATCTAGATTG
This sequence comes from Brachionus koreanus, assembly GCA_016987375.1. Taxonomy (NCBI): domain Eukaryota; kingdom Metazoa; phylum Rotifera; class Eurotatoria; order Ploima; family Brachionidae; genus Brachionus; species Brachionus koreanus. Next base: position 2,454,614 of record PJRA01000048.1, read on the forward strand.
GATTTTAATGAGATGGAAGAGATGTGATATGCCTTTTGCAAAGTGTGTTAAAATAATTGAAAGAATTGGTGGTCAAACGTTCTATGTACGAGGCTGTTTAAGAGAAATTGAAGTAGCGCGTGAAGATATTCCAACGGTGAGAGAAAACGGCTGTTGGACAGTTGATGGAGAATATGTCGGATGGGGAAGAAATGTTTTTATTCCAACAGACAAAACACTATATTGCTTCTGTGATGAGAGAGACGGATGTAATTATTCAATAAAATTGAATTATTCAAAATATTTTAATATCTTAATTTTGTATTCGTTACTTAAAATTTTAAATAGATAAAAAATAAGAAAAAATGTAAATTATTTGTTAAGCTATAACATTCCATTAAAATAGATAAATATTTTAAAAAATTATTTAAAAAAAACTTTAGAATGTTAATATTTTTTAATAATAAAATAAATTAACTGATTAAACACAATTTTTTATTGAAATTAAAATATGTTGATTATTATGAAGGTCTTGTTGTTAATGGTGGTGTTTCAGGATCAGTATTTGTTGATGCAGGTCTTGTTGTTAATGGTGGTGTTTCAGGATCAGTATTTGTTGATGAAGGTCTTGTTGTTAATGGTGGTGTTTCAGGATCAGTATTTGTTGATGAAGGTCTTGTTGTTAATGGTGGTGTTTCAGGATCAGTATTTGTTGATGCAGGTCTTGTTGTTAATGGTGGTGTTTCAGGATCAGTGCTTGTTGATGCAGGTCTTGTTGTTGTTATAATTGATGTCAAGATTATTGATTCACTAGGAAAAAATGGTCTTCTAGTTGTTGTTACTGGAAATAAATTTTGCATTTTTGAAGACTTTAGGAGTCCGAGTAAAATAATACTTAAAGTAATAAATTCCATTTTTTTCTAATTTCTTTATAATTCATTTGAATTTATATTAAATTTAATATTTACTTTGGTTTTATTTTTTTATATTTTGCTATCTAATTTCAAGTTTTTTTGATTTAATATTTCAGACGAAGCTGATCTTTTTTTATTTAAATTAATCAAATTAACTTTTTATTCAATTTTTTTTCATTTTATTTAGAAAAAATAATAATTAACCACCTAAAATAAATCACAATAAATTTATTTCTCCCATTAAATTTATTCTTACACCATTGTATCTTTTTGACAGGTCTTTACACATAAATGTTTGCAATTCTTTGGTTTTTTTGATTATAAGATCTAATTTTTCTCTAATGCAATTTTCCTCGACAATCAATTCCTTTTGTCTTTGCTTCATTAGTTCTTGATTATTGACAAATCGTTCTATTGATTTTCTTTTGTTCACAAATTGATCATAAATTCGTTTAAGGTAGTTTGGTGAATCATTAATTCTAAATAATTGCTCAATTTTTTTAGTCTTAAAAAAATTCAAGATATCTCTTGTAAGTTCAATTGATTTCGAAAGATCTTTTTCGGTACAAGACTGAACTGTTTTAGGCGCATCTTGCATTATTGTTGATATAACAAGACTATCTGAATCTGACTTCATTTCATTTAGTTTTTGTTTTAAAAAAGTTTCAAGCTTGATTAATCAATTTTAAATAAATAATTAAACAAAAAAATCTTTTTTTTACTTTTGTTAAGTCATTCAGAAGCATGTTTCTAGTCTCCGTCCATTCGAGAACAAGATAAGCATCTGTTTCTTTGGCTATTCCATCAGATGGAATATAAACTCCTGAATTTTCAACAACGATTTCATTTTTCAAAGACTCAATGTCAAAATCAATGCTTTGAAAATTTTCTTCAATATTTTCAACAGAAACCCCAAAGTCTCCCCAATCAATCTCTTCTCCCTACTTAAAATTTTAAAGAAAAATAAGCAAAAATTTTTTTTTTTTTACATCAGCTGGAATATCAAGTTGAACATTTGAAGAGTCGATATCCAAGTCTCCAAAATCGATTGTATCTTCTTGTACTTTTTGTTCATCATCGCCAAAATTGAACGTAAACGGATCAGGCTTTTCAATTATTTTTGGCTCAATACCAGTTCTCCATTCAAATACAGTAGTATTGCCCTTATTTATTAAATGAGCTAATATAGGCATTGAATCAATAGCTTTTCTAAAAAAATAATTTAATTTATTTTAATTATTTTTATTTGTCTACCTTTTAAAAAAATATTCAATATAGTCATTGTAAAATTCAAAGGTATTTTTTAATGCTGAACATTTGTCTACAATCTGTATGAATGTATTGACCAATTCTTCGGGAAGTTGTTTTAGTTCTTTGGCAATATTTTCACCCTATTGATTTTAATCAATATTAATTTATGTTTTTATCTCCCTTGAATAAATAGTACCTTAATTCCGAGCTCGGAACAGTTCTGCTTAATCTGATAATTTACTTCATTTATACTTTTTTCTAAAGAAGAAAACTTATCATCAGATTCTTTTTGTTGTTGCTGGCATTTGTTGATCTGTTTCTTAAGAGCAGGTATTTCATAAGCCACATTTCTTTGCAGAATACTCGCTGCTTCTCCTAAATAGATATTTTCTTTTTGGTATTGACCAACTATGCTGTTCCAATCTTTCATTCGCTGAGATGAGTACATACCAAATATGTTCTTAGACTCTTTTTCAGTCTCTTTCAAAATTTCAACTATTTTCAAACAATTGAAATAATGTATCGCTTCAAAAATTAAAATGTAAAAGCTAAAACACTTAACAATAAAAGTACATGATCCGGATAGAAGAGAAGTTATTTCAGGATGCTCAGGCATGTCTTGAATGGCATGGTTAATTTTGTTGCGCACAGGAATTACACTTTTTTGCCAATCTCTTGGACATTGTCTTCTATCAATTATCCAGTCTGAAAATATCATAAATTTAGGAAATTATAGCATAAAACTTTAGCCAAAAAAAAAGTTACCCAAGAGTTTTGTCAAGTGAATATCAATCGGAAGCTGGTTTTCCATCTTTGGCTAATTTTAATTTTGATTTTTTTAGATTAAGTTGGCAAAATTTTTGAATAATTTTCGAATTTTAATTCGTGTCAATGCTAAAAGAGCTATCAATTCTAAATTTAATTTTGACACAGATTAAGAATCTTTTCTTGCCTATGCATTAATGTTTAGTTAGAATTAAATTTTATTAAATAAGTAAATTTCATTTTAAAAAAAAATTAAACTTTATCATAATAAAAATAAAAAATTTAAATTTTGTTTTGTTTTTTAAAATGACCAGACACTCTAAAAATGCTACAGCGGGACCAACTTATACTTATCATGAAAAAACAAAAGACAGCAAAGCCTCTGGCTACGGAACAAAAGATGTTCGCTTAAGCAAAGATGCAATTAAGGTATTTGAAAATTCAAGGATTATATTTTGTTGGATTTTTGTATTTTGTAGGATTTTGATTGCTGCTCATTGAGTCTACAGCCCTGTATTAACCCGGTTATTACGTAATTATTCAAGCTTTAATTTGGAATTAAGGAGTTAAACATTTTTTTAGACCTGAAGGCTGGATTTATGAGAAAGAAGCTATTTTAGAATACATTCTGCATAAAAAATTGGAAAATGCCAAAATGTTAAAGAAATACCAAAAGCAAAAAGAAGAACATGACAGCGAGATGAAAGATTTGGCTGACATTGAATCAAAAGAAAAGTTGGATAAATTTTTGAAGACAGAAGGCAAATTGGTCAGCTCTTCTGATAAACAAGCTGCTTCAACCAGCTCCAAAAAAACTGAAGATATAAGTAAACTGAATTAAATTTGATTAAATTTAATTTAATTTTCAATCGAAGAGTCGGTATCCAACATGGAAGGTGAATTGCGTAAAAAGTTGCCTAGCTTTTGGATACCTAGTTTGTCTCCTGCGTCGCATAGCAAAGGGGAATTAAAGAAACCAGTATAAAATAAGATTTATTTATAATAGAGTCTAATTTTAATAAACAGTAATGAAAAAAGGACACTACAATTTACTGTCCAATGAGTGGTAAACCAATTAGTATGAAAGATCTGATTGATGTAAAATTCAAGCTTTTGGACGAAAGTGTAGACAAGTCAAAACTAGTTGCCAAAAGTGAAAGATATGTATGCTCGGTTTCAAATGATATTTTGGGAAATTTTGTTCAATCCGTAGTTTTAAGAACATCGTTAGCAATAATCATCTAAATAATTTTGTTTTTTATTAATTTAAATTTTAAGTGGATCAGTGGTTACAGCTGAAGTGGCTGAAAAAGTAATTAAAAAAGACATGGTTGATCCGATAAATGGCAAAAAAATGACAGAAAGAGACTTTATTTATATACAAAGGGTATTAAAAATATTTCTTAAAATGAATTAAGCATCAGATTTTTATTAAAGGGCGGTACAGGCTTTGCTGGTTCTGGTGTAAGTTTAACCTCAAAAAAATTTGGTCCTGCAATGCAATGATAACACTTATTAATTGTTGTTGTTTATGTAAATATAATTGATAGATTTATTTGTTGAAATAAAATTTTTTAGATTAATATTTTGTCGCATTAAATTTTTTTCTGTAAACTTAAGTATTGATGAAAAAATTTATTTTATTTCTATTTTTTGATTAATTAAACCCAAGTCAAAAGCATTTTCAGAATATAATTTTTACATTTGGAGAGTTAAACTAGTTATAATTTAATTTTCCCCAACAAATAGCCCAAGAGATCCAGAATTTTATGCCTTAGAAGCTCCAACAGGAACAACCTAAAGTACAAAACCCCCTTTGACTCAATCCCAATCAAATCAAACTGATAAAAAATTTAATTAAATAATTAATTTGATTCAATATAAATATTTTTCCTGGAAAAACTTTTCCTAAATTATTTTTAAATAAAATAAAAATAAATAGTGTTTCAATAGGGTATATTATTTCAATTTCATTCTTTCTAATTGCTCGCAATTATTCTTATTTATTTATATAATCATCTGTATCGAGCAAGTGCTCCTTCAGAATAAAATATGAAATTTTTTTTTCTTTATTCACTTCTTGTATAGCAAAGGGTCATTACTTTTGATTTCCACTCAAGTCGATCTTTCGCCTTCACCCTTGCTTCTCCCCATGTCTTCTATCCCATTTCGGTGGGCTCTTTCATGATTGTTGACCTTCATGTTACTGCTGGTCTTCCTACCTTACATCGCCCTTGTGGTGTCCATTGGGCGTTTTTTGGTATTCTTTTTGTCTTTTGTGTATATGTCCAAGCCATGGCAATCTTTTGTTCTTAATGCATTGACTTAATGGCTCTGAATTTGTTCTTTCCAGTATGTTAGGTATTCAGACTTCTTTTGTCAGATTCAAACATTCCCCAACATTCACTTTCGTACATCAGTGTTGCTTTTACTACCGAGTTGTACAGTTTTAGTTTTGTTTCCTTGCTATAGCTGATTGATTTTCATGCTGGTCGGAGTCTAGCAAAGATAATCTTTGCTTTAGCAAGTCTTTTCTTAATGTCTCTTTGTGCTCCCATTGTTGAACTGATGGTGCTTCCTAAGTATGTAAATTCGTTTACACACTCGACTTGTGAATCATCAATAGTGATCGGGGTATCCAATTTAGTGTTTATGCACAAACTTTCGTTTTGGCCACATTTATTTCGAGTCCAGTTGGTTTAGCGTTGTTCGCCAGATCGTGTCTTCATATGCAAATGTTCTTCTGTACTAGATATTAACACCAGATCATTCGAAAAGTCTAAGTCTTCAAACTTTGTTGTTAACCCACATTGTATAACCCTCGCACTGACAGTTGTTTTCTTCATTACAAAATCAATCATTATTAGTGTCGGAGAGAAAACGCACCCTTGTCTGACTCCTGTACACACTTTTTTTATTTCAAAATATGAAATTAGTCATTAATAATATATAAGATTTATCATAATCTAAATTTCTCTTAATAACAAGCTTGCAGCATCCTTCTTGTAAAATTGGCTCTTCTTATTGTCAACTCCTGTATAAATGCAGTTTTTCAAAACCTTATTTTTTGTTATTCAGTTATTTTTCTAAAGAGGCAATAGTTAAAGATATCATTTTTCAATTTTTAAACTGTTTTATAATAATAATAATAATAGTTAATATTCTACGGTCAAGTTTAGTTTAACTAAACTGACAAAGCAGGAAGACTAACGTAATCCCGCTTTAGTAGACTTTTCGTTTTTTTTGCTTCT
>PJRA01000048.1:2461330-2502946 GCA_016987375.1 Brachionus koreanus
TCAATGTCATCTTGAATTAGCATTTGATCATATGTATTTCTAATGACACTAATCAATTTGCTGTCATCCGCAAACAACTTGCAAAAGTGATTTATTAACTTTGGTAAATCATTTATGAAGATTAGAAATTGTAACGGACCAAGTACTGAACCTTGTGGAACCCCACTTAGCACATCAACCCAATCATATTCATACTGACCTATTCATACTTTTAGTTTAAGTTTAAAACGAAAAATGATGTAAATAACTTTTTGGATAAATATGGCTTATATGCTTTTCAGAATAGATTTTTAGATAGATTTTATCATTTTGTTTTAAGACTTGATTCTACCATAATACGTCTGAGAATTTAAAAAATGGCAAAAATAAATTATGAAGAAAAAGTATTTTGATTATTTTTTTCAAGATTGATCAAGAGATCGATTTTAAAATATTAAATATACAAGATATCTATTTACAATAAGATCAATTTGATCTATATTGACTTTTAATACAATTCTAAAAAATTGGATATAAATTTTACAATGTTTTTTATTTTCAAATAATTAATAGTTTATTTTTTTAAAAATTTAAATTTTAAATATTGAAAATTTTATTTAAATTAACGAAATTAGGTGTTTATCAATCAACTATGATAAGGTTGATTAATTTTTAAATTTAAATTGAGAATAAAATGTAAAATTAAAAAGATAATTGAAATAAAGGAAACGAGAAAAAAAAAGTTTAATAAACTTAAATAAAATATAAATAAAATTAAAGACAATGTTTTAAAGTAGCTAGAAATTAGACATGCTTAAATATTTGATTGTTAAGAAATTTTAGAGCCATTTCAATCGAAAGCGATTGCAAACTGAATTTTATTAAGGCTATCGAAGACTTTAAAAAAAAAAAAGAAGCTTAACCAGACTAATTATTGAAATAAGTAATAACTTCAAGTACATATAAGTTCAATTTTAAAACAAATTTTAAAGATTCTTAATTAGCAATTCAAATTCCAAAAGACCTTTAATTTTAATTTCAAAATTTTAGTCAAAGATAATTGATATTCAGAGGCAAAATGAAAATAATTTTACATTTTTAGATTTTCATATTTTTAGATTTTTTTTGCAATTTTTCAGAAAATTAAAGAAACTCTTTCAAATTATTTGGTAAAGAAAAATAAAAATAAAAAATTTCTTAAATATTGCACAAAAAATCTAAAAATATGAAAATGTAAAAATGCAAAATTAGTTTTATTTTGCCTATTCAGACGATTTAGACGATAATTAGCTGTTTTTAAATATAATATTAGATATTATTTTTTTTAGTAAATTTGAAACCATAAATTGAAATATTGTGAACGTTAATATTTTAATTGTTTAGCATCAAAACATTAATAATCAATTTCGGATATTTTTCTGTTCAATAACTAATTATCAGAACCGATTTTACGCAATGTGATTCGATCCAAACGAAAATCTTGCATTACCGCATTCCAGACCATATTTGGTTACGCCTAAAAGAACCATGTATTGCAAGACATACCAAAGAAAAACCAAAAGAAACAAAGAAGAAGAGCTAATGGATACAAAAGTATTCTGAGAAGTTTCTGCCTAGAAAATTAATAACCAAATATTCAAAGATCTTTTTCTCCACTTCTTGATTTGGCCATTGGTTCATTTACTTTATTGCTGTTCCTTAAAATATAATTCAAATTTCTTGGGTGATTGTTTTTAATTTTCTCTTTTAAATTAAAGAAAAGAATTTCAATATAAAAGACATTTGTAAGAGAAAGTAAACATCCTTTCAGAAATTCAATGTTGAAATGAATAAAGATCATACTTATGTAAAACGTTATTTATTTCATTAAAGCTGATCGCTAATTACAAAAAATTACAAACGAAATTCTAAAAAATATTTAATTCTTATTTTATTAATATCAACAAGATTTAAAAGAACAAAAAAATCTTTCATGAATGATTAAATAAAGCTATTTTATTTTAAATAACTTTAATCTCTATATAATTTTAGTATATATGTTAAATACAAATAAAAATTTCAAATTTAAGTTTATTTTTTGATTAAATCAAATAATTGTGAAAACCTTTATTTTTTGCATTTCTAAAAAATAATTACCTTAAATCACTATCAAGCATTCGTTCATAAACAATAATGTTTAATGGTGGTGTTCAAATCCGGTACCAAGGAAATAACTCCAAAATAAAAATTAAAAATAAAATTTTTGATTTTTACAATGGTTTAATAAATTATGCCAAAAGTTTGCTTAATAGAAAAAAAAAAAACTTATTCAGCAGCCTATATAACCATAGCATTGATTTACTAATAAATAAAAGCCTATAGAAAACAATTCAATTTTTTTTTCGAACAAAATCCTATTTTTCTAAAATTACCTATGTGACTAAAAAAATAGTGTGCTTGATTTGAAACAAATTTCGCACTTATCCTTCCAAAAATAAATAAGCTTTAAATTTTTGAAATAAAAAAATACTAAGTAACATTCAATAAACCTCGTTATTTGATTATTTTAAGTTAAGTATGACACTTAAACTTTAATTAATTAATTGTGAATACAAAAAAAATAATAAAATGTCAATGGAAAGAGATTATATTACGCACGATACCCATCCACGTTCAATTACAGCTCTAGGTTGTAGTCCTGCAAGACGAGAAATATTCATAGGCTTTGAGGATGGTACTGTCAAATCAATAGAAGTCGATACTGGCAGCTTGGTTCAAACATACACAGAGCATAGAGGCTGGATTACACAATTTCTTTTTTGGCCTAAGACAAAACTTTTACTTTGCTCGTCAAACGACTCGATAATATCTATGATAGGAGCCGGTGGAAATATAATGGACCGAATCTTTGTCGGTAATCCGATCTATTCAATGTATTTAAATACAAAAAAGGATGAAATAATATTCGGCATTGCAAATGGCATTCAATTTCACAAAATAAAAGATACAAAAGAGGGCTTTTCTCACTACATAGATCCAAAGCCGACTTCTATTTTAAGAGAACATGACGATATTGTAAGGTGCTTAGTGGTACTAGATTCTCGCATTTATTCAACCGGTTATGATGGTGCTCTTGTTATTTATGATTGCCATTTTACAGGCAGGGAAAGTGCGGTTAGAATCTTCAAAAATTCGAAGGCTCATGATGCTGGTATTTCGTGTCTTTCTGTCGAAAAAGATTCGATAGAAAACACTGTATGGGTATTCACTGGAAGCTTTGATAAAACAATAAAAGTATGGACTGGAGAAGGTAGGAAAAATTTTTTTAAATTTATTTTAAAAAAATAAAATATATAATTAAAAGTTAACTTGAAATAATGTTAAATTTTAGGCAAAATTGTGCATAAATTTGAAGGCTTTGTGACTGGCATCACTGGTCTATGCTACGTTCCCAAAAATAAAACATTAAATTGTGTTGCAGGAACAAGCAATGCTTTTATATTTGATCCGAAATCGGGCGAAGACGTGACCGATTTTATTGATACATTTGTCCAAGAGACCAAAGGACATCACAATCTGCAGCTATTGAAGTACTTAAATGATTATAACATAATGCTGGCAAGTACAAGCAGACGGCAATTGATTGTCTATCGGTACAACCCGAGTGGATGTTTGACTTCACTCAAATGCAAACAAACTTTGGACAGCGTTTGTTTTACTTCTAAAGTGCCTATTTTAATTTTTACTGGTGACACCAATGGTCAGGTTGCCAAATGGGAACAAAAACAATCAAACCAATTAGTTTATTTGAGCGAAAATTTGCTAAAAAGTGAACTTGTGACCAAAGAATCGTCACGTATCCAAGGCCAGGCCAAACAAAATACACAAAAAAACGAAAATAACATCGAGTCAAATTTAAGTTTTTATTCAAATAAGCAAAAAACAGATTTGTATGCCAATATAAAAAAAACAAATATAGTTTTAAAGCTTCTCTATGTGGAAAGTTTAGATTATATATTAGCCGCTTGTGAAGATGCTTCTATTTATGTATATTGTTTTGATGAGGAAGCAGTAAAAATATTAAAAAATATGAAATTTTCAGACGAAAATGCAAAAATTGAAGAAAAAAATTTTAATTATTATAAGGAATATTTAAAAAGTGTAGATGTTGCAAATGGCGATGATTTAGATGAGACAAATTTCGATTTTGTCGAAGAAACAAAGACAGAAGAAGGCGATTCTGTTACAAATCGTGTAGCAGGCTATGTGTTGAAAAAAATTTTATGCGAGCATACAAGTTGTGTTACTTCATTGGTAGTTATAGATCGTCCAGATCTTTATCCGAATAAATTTTTGCTGAGTGCCGGCTGGGATAGAAGAGTGTGCATTTGGGACTTGGATAAATTGAGACTATTTGATCTTTTTCGAAACAAAAATGTAAATAATTTCGAAGAAGTTGAACTTGCCAGTGATGGTAATATTTTGGATATGTGCTATTGTCCTAAAATGAATTATTTTGCCCATGCAAGCACTGATTCAATGTGTTATGTAAGAAAATTTTCCACCTATGGTTCCGAAATGGTTTTGGTGAACACTTTACAGGGTCATTTTAGCGAGGTCAATTGCATCAGATGGATTGAAAATAAAGCGTTGTGGGTAACCGGAGGAGAAGATGGAACAGTCAGAATATGGGTAATATGCAATGAAAAATAATAGCAACTACAAAATACTATTAGTTTTTTTTAGTCTGACAACTGTGAACAAATTCATACAATTAATTGTGGAGGCACTGTAAACAGTATTTGTGTTGATTTTGTTGAAGAAGTTTTAATTGTTGCAGTTCATGATTTGATTAAAATATATGAAATGTCCGAGTATCATTTAGTTCAAACAAACGCAGGCCACTATGATTCAATAAGGTTTGTTTACAATTTCAGTTTAGATTTAAAAAAAATATCTGTATCCTTCTCTCATGCTCAAACATTTCTAATTTTTTTTAAACTAAATTAGCTTTATAAATTTGATTTTAGAGACGTTTGTTTCGTTGCAGAACGAAATCATATTGTGAGTGTTTCATGGGATAAGACAATTAAAATTTGGAAATCGTACAGAAAACAGAATTTGTTAAGAAAAAAAAAGCATAAAGCGGAAAACTCTAAATTCGACTCATGGGTATGGGATCAAATGAAAATAGCTTTAAAAAATCAAGGATCAGCTGACTTTTCAACTTATAATGATGAATTGGTTGCTTAAATAAATTTAATTTTATAAAAATTGGATTTTTTTTATTCATAATTTTATTTTGTTTTTACTTTAAAGTAATTTTCTAGAGTCCATTTGTAGAATTTTGAATCGATAGTTTTTGGCCAGCCAAGCTATCACTTTTTTGATCAGATTATGCTTCAAATTGTAATTTGAATTTACTCAAAATTTCCAATTTTTTTTTTGTTCAAAATCAAAATATGTATTTAATTTAAATTTTAGGAACAGAAAAAAATTCTCCAATTTGTTAATTAAATGAAAAATCAATTTTTCAAATTCTTTTTCATACATATTTAGGCTCTTCATATTTGAACTCGTATCTAGCCGTCTTTCCATATATTTTTTTTTTAAATAAAATAAATTACTGATAATTGACTGATTTTCTCAAAGTTTCAAAGAATGTGTGATAAAAAATCATCTGGACTTGATGTTAATCGAGAATTCTGTACTGTACGTAAAACTGTTTAAATGATTTAATTATTAAAATTCTAAGATTTGGCCTTTCATTCCTTGTGTAGCATAGGGTCATAATAAGAACTTTGGTCTTATGTAAATGTGGATTTTTTTTACGATAAAAATATAAATAAAATTTGAAGTTTTATAAAAATAGAAATAACTTTTTCAAATTAGCTTTTTCTGCTAAAAGTCAATGTAGAGAATAATTTTTTTAAAATTTGAAATATATTTTTTAATCTCTGGTTTTGTTAAAAGGTTAATTCTTGGATTATGTAATAAGAATTCAAAATTTCAAAGAATAAAGTATTTCCTATATGAAATTTTGATATATTTACAATTTTTAAAGTAGTCAATTTTAAATAAAAATTTGATATTTCTTAAATACGAAAAATTTTTTTTATTTAAAAAATTAGATAAAAAGTAGCTGGCATATTTTTGAGATAGGGATTAGGTTATTTTTTTATGACTAGTATCATAAAAATTGTACTATTGAATGAAAAATCAAACTAAAAATCAAGTCTTTTGATTAATAGATTAAATACATTTTATATGAATTAATAAACCATAAATTAATGAAAATCTTATTTTTAATTTTTTAAACAAAATTTTTAGACTACATAAATAAAGACTTAAATGGAAATTAATAATAAAAAAAAATCGGTCTAACTATTTTTCAGCTTACCAACATCACTAATAACAAACATTTAATTTCAAAAAATTTAAATTTACATTAAGAAGAAGAGTCATTGAAAAAATCTATTCTATTAAATTCAACCAAATTGATTTAAGCTAATTTTAATGTAATCTAATGATTTCAGTTAGGTTAATTTATAATGCAATAGTTAATGGAAATATAAAAAAAAAGCTGATGTTTATTAGTAAAAATGTATCAATAAATATTTAATTGATCGTTTGATGAATACTAATAAAATATTTCAAATGAATTTATTTTATCATATTAATGTATTTTAAATTAAGATAAAACAAATTGCGCACTTAGTTTTAATTGATATTTTAGAAATATAATTCAAAATCATACGATTTCTCTTTTATATTTCAAACAACTGAATCAATATAAATACTTGAATTTTAGATAATTTTTTGTAAAATTCAATTATTATAAAAAATTAATTCTTTAAGCCATTGTACCAAGAAAATGTCATTCGGATTTCCATTTACAACTCCTTTTGCTTCTTCCCAATTGATGCCTGGTCAATTAAATTGTAATAGCGCTCACATGTCTACTAATTCATTAAACTGGAACCATTTTCCATATTCATCTACATTAAACTCAAATGCTTCTGTTTGGAACCAATTGAATAGAATTCCATCTTACATGTCTTGTTCTAGTCCAGGGGCTTTATGGTAGATTTATTAATGTCTTATTGATAAGTAATAATCTTATCTTATTTTGAAATAAAATTTTCAAAAATCATTGCATTATTTTTTTTTTTAAATATTTTGAGAAAATTCTCAGACTCAAAATTGACGTGTTCTCCTTTTCAGCCTGATGATTGAAAGCCACTTAATCTAATTTTTAAAATTTTGAAGCTATGATTTTTTTAACATTTAGTTGCCTTAAAGTTTAAAATAATATAAACTAAAATTTTAACTCAATTTTTTTACTTTGATTAAAAAAATTAGGTAAAGTTTTTTTAATCCATCGAATTTAAATGTAAACAAAACTTTAAATAAACAAAAAAATTGTCCAATTTTCTGGTTAGAAACAAAAATTTGGTCTAAATTTTGTTAAAAGTAGAAAATTTTTTACAGTTTTTTTCAGTGTTATAAATAAGAGACAAACCACTTGTTTTTACTAAAACACGGACTACCCCCAAAAAATTAAAGAATAATTAAAAACACTCCCTTTAGATTGTTTTCAAGAACCAAGTTTTATTCTTTTTCACATACAATTTTGGCCTAAGCGCTACAATCTTAAAATTTTGCTGAACAGGCCTAAAAAAAGCAAAGCAACCAAATTAGCCCAACCTATCACATGCCATAGTTACAATTTTTTATTTATTCAAATCTTTTTTAATTTATTTTGTAAAAAAAATTTAAATTATTTAAATGATAATAATATTAGGCGTGAATAAATTTTATTCTTTAAACTTGTTTATTATCATATAGATTTCCATTTTAAATTTAAGTTTTTTAAAGTTAAATAAACAAATATTTTAGTAAATTCAAAACCATGAAATAATGTTATTAAGAAAAATTATGTTACCAAAATAATTAAAAAAATAAAAAATTTATATCATTAAGTCGGTTAGTCCAGAGTTAGAGTTAGAGTTACATTAGAGGCACCATTCAATTAAAAGAACACTGAATGTTAAATCGTATTCAGTACAATTTATTTGAGTCAGATCTTCTACTTTTGATAACTGTTTAAAAAAAGAAGTATTCTCTCTAACAATTTTATTTTCTCTATTTTATTTCTAAATTGTAAAAAAGTGAGATTAAAAAAAAATACGTTTTCAATAATTTATTATCAAATACAACTAAAATTATCAGTAAAATTTGTTCAAATAATTATTCAGCTGGATATTAACAATATAATACATGATATTTATAATTATTCTATTAAATTTACATTAACAAACAAAAAATAGACCGGTTTAAGTTTAAAAATGGGCTTCAAAATTTAGATTATGTACAAGTATTATTACCAAAAAGGATTTTGATTGATTAATGCGAAAAATTCTTTGTTAAATGGTCTATAGAAGTTATTCAAATCTTGGATAACACTCGGATTGATTTTTGGATGCGGTCGACCCTTCTGGTCGTTTAAACATTTTATTCGCTCCGAACCAGCTCTAATACGAATGCAGGGAAAGCCCTTTTTTTGCTTGGTAATAACAAAATTGCGTTCGGAAATGATCGGTTTTAGGTTCAAAAATTCCTGAAGTTTTTTCATTTCCTGATGAGGATTGCTTACCAAGTTATCTCCATTGATAAACACAAAGCTCTTCAACGGAAAATATTTCAGCCAATTTTTTATATGCTTGACATAAATTCCATTCCTAATGACACTCCAATTTTTTCTTATGGTCGAGTTTCCTCTACGATTATGATACAACATTCGAGTAAATCGCTTTGCTTGAGCTTCTACATCAAAAATATTTCTTTTTTGCTTCCATTGAGTCTGCACGAATTCGGAAATTGCGCGCGAAATCGGATTCCGTAGAATGACTATCAATTTAACATTTTTGTTCATGTTGTAAACACGCTGGGCTACTTTTGGATCCACTAAATACTTTGGAGTTTTTTCAATCACAATTTGATTTTGACTCGCAAAGGGCATTTGTGACCGATACCAATCGATACCCAAGTGATAATACTTGTCAAAAAAATGAATTTCTGGATTAGCAGCACTAACGTTTGGATGCATTGAGATGAATGTGAGCAAGGCCCTTGTTCCGCTTTTTTTGGCTCCGATCAAAATCGCATCAGGAAGACGCTTGTTCAAAATTTCCAATTCATTCCACGCTTGACTCCCAATCAGCATTATTGAACAAATGACAATAAATTGTGTTCGGTTCATTTTACTTTGTGATGATTAGTAAAAATAACAACTTGATACGAAATTTTTTTTCTAATTAATATTCCAAATTGAACATTTAAGACAATATAAACTCTAAAAATAGAAAAAAAATCAAAAAAATTTAATTTTTGTAACATGATAGGCATTTGTTTATATATGCTTGGTGATTTAGATCAAGTGGAAAATGGGCAACAATTTAAAAAATAATTTTCCTGAAATCAGAGTTTATTGACCTTTTTTTTCAAAGACAGGAAGTGGCTATTTCAATCATAAAGGCCTCTTTCTCAGAATTAATTTTTTTTTCTAACAGACATATCAAATTTTAATTTCCTAAATCAAATATCTCGATTTGAATTAATTGAAGAAAAATTAAGAAGCTTAAACTGTAAAGTCCTTGTGATACTGGCTTTTGAAGAGTTAATTTTTAAATTTATAGTACTTGGCTTCACGGTCTAAAAATTGTGAAAATTAATTGTCTTTAATCTCCATTGGTGTTCTAATCTTATCATTATTACTCATCGCTTTAGCGTAACAGACTTGGATCGAGATCGGATGAGTTATCAAAACAGTAATTATTAATGGTATAAATTAGACACCTAGTGGCATTGAACGTTCAATTTATTCATACATCTGCTACAAGTGAATTAAAATAAAGTAAAACATTAAGAAAATAGTTTATTTATAGATTTAGTATAGTAAGAGGAAATGTAATTCGATAGTTTCATGAACCTGTTCGAACAAGTTGGTTAATGTAGGTTTTTAGGAGGAAACTGGAAATATTTAACATCAAGCGTATAAATATTTCTTATTTGCTCAGCATGTTTTCAGCAAGTATTTACGTTTTCTTTAAATTTACCGCCATTGATTTAATCACATAAAGTATTATTATTTAAACTAAATTTTTTTGTGTGCATAGTTGCATCGGATATTGATTACAAATCAATATGTTTACCAAATTGTAATTAATCACTATGATAATATAAAAAACAAACTTTGATTTCTATTACCTATTTCTTTGTAATTTAAACGTGTACAAAATGTTAAATTTTAAGAGCCGAAGTGTCGGCAAAATACAAAAACAATTGATTTTCTCTGAATTTAACAATTTCTTTGTTTCTCACTAATGATTTTATCACAATCTAAAAAAATTTTTTATATCTATTTGTTCCACCATCAATAATTAGATATAATCTGCTATTATCACAAGTATAAACAAGATTTACATAACTAAATTATCTCTTTAGTATGATATGCAAATTGTTTTAAATTTTTTCCAAATATTTCAATTGTTTTTAATTAAATCATCTGTTTTTATTCTAAAATTGCTAATAAATAAACTATATTTTTTCTAATCTTTAGAAAATCAAATAACGAATTTATCTAATGATAGAATTAACAAGAACAATAAATTATAAAAAATTAAATTAAAATTTGAACTTTTTTGAGCATGTTGAAATTTTCAATTCGCATTAAAAATTAATAAATCATTAAATCCTTAAGTGCTAAAATTGAACGCTTCTTAGAAGGTAGAATGGATCTTCAAACTTATTTTTAAGTTGAAACAACTAATACTTTACTTTATTTGGTTATTTTGGCCATCTATAGAATGGTCTAATTTTTATCAAGTTCTTCTAAACCTAAGCTATTTTTGTTCAAATAAAACTACCTAGCTTCACTTGTAACTTTCAGTAAAAACGGAATTTTCTGAATAAAAAAAACTTCACTTTTTAATAAATAATTGCCCATGGGTTTGTCTGAATAACCTTCGCTTTCGGTTAAAAACTCTCAAATTTGAAATTTCTATATTTTTATAAAAAAAAAAGGATAAAAAAAATAGCTGAAGTTTTTGAGAGAATTTTCTCTCTAAAAAATACTTAACGATCTAATTTATTTTTTGCTTAATTGTATAAATGAACGTTACAAAAAATGATAACTATGTTCTTTTTGAAAAACTTTGGTTATCTTTTTTTTTATTTAGAAAAAAAACTTAAAAATTTTGGTGCTGTTTGCATTAAATAAATAAATGAATGTCAAAAAAATGCTCTAAATCTTAAAATTAGAAATCTAATTTTGTTGGTTACAAAACTTAAACGTGTTGTTTTTTCACAAAAAAAATTTAATTATGATAAGATTTTCTTAATTTATAAATATATTGTTGAATATTATCATTTAAAACTAGACGTATTTTGATTAATATTTTCCTAATTTTTCACAAAATAACAATTGGCCAAGATTATAAAATAGAAATTATCTAGAATTTTGTTCAAATAGAAAAAAATTGTTATAACACAAATTATTTTTTTAAAAAAGATAAATAATATTGGAAGTTTTTTTTTGTTAAATAACAAAATCAAATAAAAAACGGTCTAATAATTGTTTTATTACTGTCTTTGTTTAATCTTTTTTTAATATAACAATTTAATAGTTTTATTTAAAAAAGAAGAATTTTTCTAAAATAAAAATTAAGAAAAAAATCAATCTGATTTATCGAATCAATCAATAACAGACAGTTAATATCCAAATTTAAGCCTAAATTATTTAAACTTAATATTATTAATGAACTAGAGTTTTTTTACTTGATTTGCATTTGTTTTAAAGAGAAATCAAAGTAAATTAGCCCGTAGACACAAGCAAAGCCTCTTTTTGTCAAATTAATGCAAAATAGATAAGCAAACATGGTATTTTGTGAATTGGTAACTACTTGATACTTTAACTAAATGAAAGCTTAACAGAATATTAAAGTCATAAATTTTGACAAAGATAAATTATCAAGAAAAATATTTGGTTTTTAATCAAGTGAATATTTTGCTTCAATTGGTAGTAATAAAATAAAAAGAGGTGAAACATTTTTAATTTGTAAAAGAGACGCCTTTGTTTTGTTCATTAATTTAACAAGAAGGAAATGTTAAGAAAACCAATGTTTCACTGCTCAAACAAATATGACTGACTATATCCTTAATTTAAGGACAGGTAGTAAAATTGACATTTGAAAAAAAATGATCGGATGAAGATTGCCTGCGATACAATCGTTAAATACTAAAAAAATTAATAAGATATTATCTTGATTAGAATACGATCAATGAGAGTTTACCTATTTTGAGTTTAGGCAAGAACAATAAGATTTTTATCAGATTTTTTCTTAAGTTAAAATCTGATTGATTTTGTGCTCTTTCGGCCTTGGTATATAAGTATCAAAAAGATTTTAACAAACGAAATTAATTTGACTTATTGTCATTCATCCGATTCAATTGTACATGAGAACAAAGTAAGAGAAAAACTCTGGCATCGGTTCATCTATTGAGCGAACAGATAAAAAAAATTCTTACAAATTGAGAAACAACTGAGAATAAAGGAAAAGCTAATTATTAGGTTTAATGAATCGATTCAAATCAGATAATGGCAATCAGAACTTTTGTAAAGAACAAGTTCTATTGTTTAAGTCAATGTTCCGATTAATTGATAAAAATAATAGAAAAATAGAAATACAGTATATTTATAGAACAATGATTGAACAATACTTGCCAATGAACACAAACAATGAACAAAATAATCCTAAAATATTTGTTTACAAATCAAAATCTAATCCGACTTAAATTATTTAAATGTACTAAAACTAGTCAAGCACTAAATCAAATTGTATAACAGCTCTTAAACCTCTTTGTAGCAAATTGTACATGTTCACTCATCTATATAATAACATTAACTAATTAAATTTGATTAATTTATTAAAAATATGCAAAAATAAAAAACAAAAAATAAATTTAAGTTTGTATCAAATTACTTTTTTTTCTTCTAAATTAAATTGATTTTTGACTTTAGCAGATTTTTATTTATCTAAACAAAATTGAATTTTAATCTTTTGTTCAAATAGTTGTTCAAGCATTCTTGTTTCATTTTATTTTCGACTAACAGATATCAAACTTACAACTGATACTTTTAAATGAATAAAATCAAAAAATGACCAGAATTTTTCTTTCAATTAAATTTCAAATGTTGAAGTATAAAACAAAAAAAAAATTCTTGAAAAAAAATAAAATCCTAAAAATATCGGCCTAAATACAGTTTTCTAAATCATTTTTCATTTAATGTTGAAAAAAGCTTCATAAATGAACATAAAGCTCGCGAAAAATTAAACGCTTAAGTATTTTTAGAAAAAAAAAAAAAAATATTTATGTCAATTTTCTTCATACTTTTACCTAATATTTTATTTTAAAATTAAATATCTTCGTTTTTATATGATAAAACAAAGCCTTATTTTTACAAATGGTACTTTTCGGTAAAACTTATGTCTTGAATAAAAAGCCATTAACCTTACTAATTCATCAAATTTGCTAATGAGCTTCAATATTGATTGAATGGATATTCTTTTGAACAATTTCTTATTAAGAGCAGTGTTATGAAAACGTTCCAAATGAGATACAATTAAATTGAATGCTTAATAATTAACCTTAATTTTAAATATTTAAAAACTATGTAGAAAAGTTTAAACTTAATCAATAGCTAATAAAAAACCAAGAAATCAATAATTGAAATATTCGAATTAATTAAAAAAGCGAACAAGAGTGAAACAACTTTGCTAAAAAAAACTGTTCAAGAGCATAGTTGGAATTATTTACAATAAACAAATAAAATACAATGCCTGTACTTTCAACTTTTCCCTAATTGAAAAAAGAATTTCAATTAATTTTTTGTTGCTGTTGTTGCTTTCAATTTAATATACAAATAAAACAAAATTTCGATAATTTATCTTGAAAACAAACATTTAACAAACTATTGATCTGATGAATGAAAATAAAAAGAAATAAATTTTTTAATTTACGATAAAAGCCAAAACAAGTAATTTATTGATATTAAATTGAACAGTAGTAGCTGTGGAATTCGTGTAAAAAACAGCGCTAATTTTGCCAAGAGGCGACAATCTAATCTAACTTGAACTAAATTTCCACATAAACAGCGTTGTAGTGAAATTTTAGCAACAACTATTTCTCCAAAGACTATTTAAAAACTGATAACTAAATTCATGAAGATAATTGAATTGGAATTTAATCGATATTCCATTCCCAAAAGACAGTTGTGTGTCCATTTAAATTTGGCTTTCATGATTAAATATATATGCCTTTCTGGGAATTGGCCTAAAAAATAAAGGTGTTTTAATTGAATTTTAATATTTATTTTCGTGCTATTGTTTTATTCTTTTGTTCGTATTAAAAAACTGTTTCTCCAATTACCGTCTGTTGCCCGTTTCGATCGGTATTCTGTGACTAGTCATTTTTTTGACAAGACATTTAAATAAAAATAAATGCATCCGATTAAAAAATGTCTTAAATTACAAGTCAAATTGGAACGCTATATTTACTAGTAATCATTTTGTTGTAAATAAATAAATATAATACCATGGTCTTTTAAAATTGCTTATGAAATTTGTTCGACTGATCAATTTTTTTTTGAATAAATAATATTTTTTTAAAAAACGTGATATTTTCATAAATCTTACTTAGACTAATAATTATCAAAATTATATTTTTATTTTTATAATTGAAATTTTGAATCCTTCAATTTAAATATATATAAAACTATAACTGTTTGCAAGCTCTGCCTAGACGCTATAAGTAAATTGCAAACAAAATATAAAAATTTAATAAAAAAAAAAACAAGTCACAAAATAAAATATTGAATTGAATTTTATTTTAATGGTTTGACTTTAAAAAAAAACTAAACCGAACTCGAACTTGGTTTGTTTAAATTACATTTTGTAGTTTTTTAAGAAGACACCTTTAAAAAAAATTTTCTAGTGTTTCATAAAATTAAATATTAAAAATATTAAATTTTAGAGTTGTAAAAATCGTAGTTAAATCTAATAATAATAATATATATTCTACGATCAAATTAGTTAAACTAAATTGACAAAGCAGGATAACTAATTGAATCACAATATAGTAGACTTTTCTTTCTACCCACATTGCTGATTTAATATGAATCTAAATCTAACTTTAAATTTTATTTACTAAAACACTTGATTCACAAGATCAAAAAATAATTTTTTAACCTTTCACTAATAATATCTGGAATACTTAATAAAGAGATACTAAAGGCGTTTTATTTATTGTTCAAGAGCTAAATGTGCTTATTAATTCTCCGGACAACCTGAAAACATTCTCTTAAAAAGTCAATTTTTTAAGCTGGTTCTTTTGATAATCCTCTCAAAGAATAAAGCTCCTGGAACCCTTAATTAAATTGAGTACTTGTTCGAGTGGTTTACTTGACAAAATAGATGAGCTAGTATAAACAATAGAGAAAATCAATCTTATCCGAATAATTGATGTGTTTAATAACTTTAACGCCCTTGGACATAAAGATCTTGCTAATAACACAAACTTAATAATTAGAAATTTTTAATAAGCTTATATGTATAGATCTTAGTTTGATTTCTTAAGGCTAACTTTTTAGTTAATGCGAAGTGATTAATAGCAATTATTACTAAAGCATAAAAATTAAAAAAGATAATTAAGCATTAACAAAATTTTGAATAAATTTTGTAATACAATTATAGTATGCTTGTTTGGTTTTGTTCTAAATAGTGATTACTTAATATTTTCACCTTTTCTTTCAAATTGAAAAGTGGCGCCTTCACAAAAAACTACAACGACAACAGCTTTGAAAGGATGAAAGCCCAAAGGTTTAACATTAAAAAAAAACAGCCGAAAAATTTTTTTTAAAGAAAATACAATATAAAAAAAAATCTCCTTATGACTGATTCAAACTAAATTTATTCTTTTATGTGATAAAAAGATAATTATTTTCGTTAGTCTCATAACAGTTTCAAAATTTCTGGGACTCACTTTCATTTTGTTTCTAAAAAAACCTAGCATGAAACTGAAAGACGTTTAAATGATCATACCAAACAGGTTGGGTGATTCACTGACTTTTATTTAAATAAAGATAATTGAATATTCAATCTCATCTCTTTCAAATTGTTATTTGAAAGTAGCTCTTAATTATTGAATAATTTGAACAATTTGTATCAATTTTTTAATCATATATTGCATTTTTTCTTCATGATTTTATTAACTCTAATTTATGTTTTTGCAAACGAGCTGAAATCGAAACTACAAAATTTATTTCCTGACAAGAATATTAATTCCATTAATCTTTATGTCATTTAAATTAATTTTAAAATAAATGAATATAAATTTCAAGTGTAGTATTTCATTTAAAACAACATGTAGATAAAATATTCTAAATATCTTTCAACTGTGACTTCATTAATATGTACATACCTAGAGTTAATGAACTATGAAGATAAAATCGATCATTATTTATCTCCTTAATGGTAACATACCGAGACTGATCTGGTTATGATAAAAATCAACATTCCGACTAATTTTATCCTCCAATGTGACCAAATTTATCGCTATTTTTTCACTATTTTAATTATTTTAAGTCAATAGTAAAAAGTATATTAGTTTCATATTATTTCATCCTTAAATAGAAATAGAACTGTGAATTAAATTGAAGACATTTAAAACAATATTTCACAAAAACAATCTCAAACTTAATCAATTTTTGCTAGAACATTAATTCTAATTTTATTTAATTCCTTTGCTGAACAAAAGTTGTTTTAATAAAATAAATGTTGATAATTATTAGTAGCCAAATAAATTTGAATTATTGCTTGTTTTTAAACTAGAATTTATAACTAATAGTATAACAGAATTAATGGGCTTTAATTTACAAAACTTTATTTCTCTGGTATTTCAATTTAATAAATCTGGCCCAGCACATATGCTTCTATTACCCATTTTGTTAGATAACTTGTTATTTAGAGAAAAATAAGTCTGAGTAAAGAAACAAAAATAAATAAAACAAGTTTGACTAGTCATTAATTTACATTGCTAGCTGTTACACGAATAAAATTTGTCAAATGAATGAATTTTGACTTGATGGATTAAGATACTATTTAAGAAATAATAATGACAAATATAAAATTAATTAATTAATTAAATTTGAATTTTCGAATGGATAATAAAAGAAATTTAAAACTATAAAGAGATTCAGTGCATTGATTAAATCCTATCAAGATTTGAAAATATTTTAAATATTCTAAATTAGTTATTCATAACCCTCAAGATTGAAAAAAAAATACACACATATGGACATACCGAGTTTAATATTGTTAATCTTTTGGATAAATTTAAAAAGGTATTCTTTTTCTTATCTATAGAAAAAAAAATTAAAATGAAAATACACATTTTAATTAGCCCCGCATTTAAATACTACACATGCTTTATTTATTTATATTCATTTGGTAAACAAAAACTGTATTCGTCCCTCTTTCTCATATGGTTTGATTTGACTAGAATTTTTTTATCATGTCTTGCAATGAAATATATGCATCTTTTCAGTGACAATTAGCAATCAAGTCGGATTT
The DNA here is from genome assembly GCA_016987375.1 of Brachionus koreanus. Classification (NCBI taxonomy): domain Eukaryota; kingdom Metazoa; phylum Rotifera; class Eurotatoria; order Ploima; family Brachionidae; genus Brachionus; species Brachionus koreanus. The sequence goes on from PJRA01000048.1 coordinate 2,478,979, forward strand.
TTTCATAAATAAAATTCAAACTGCGTGTATGTGGTCTAAATTTGTTGGATTTTGCAGCTTGATCATAACAAATAAACAAATTGAAACATGTAAACATTTTTTTGTATATAGACCAAGTGTAACATAAAACTTGATTTGTTTGAAAAATTCTGAAAATAATTAAATTTTCAATTGTTTAGTCTCAGTGTTTCTTTTTGATTTAAGCTTCATGCAAATTAATACTAATTGAACCTTAGTTTTTACGAGTCAGTCTGTCAGTCTCATGTCTGGTATCGATTCGATTGAAACCTACTGATTTCCGACACAAAATGTCATTTGCTTTTAATTGCCAAACAATGGCCAAAAACTAAAAAAATAATTGAAACAAGATAATAAAAAACTATCAATTGATTCTCTTTATTATGTATCTGGTAACAATAAAAAAATTAAATTCAATAATAATTTCCTAATGCTAATATTAACCATATAAAATTGCTAAACTGATTTAAAATAAAAAATCTACAAAATTATTTTTTAAATTACCCCATAAATTAATAAGTTTGAATTATTATTGTCAAATCACTTATAAATAATTTAAAATGCGTTAATTTTATGTGATTGCTCTTGTATACAAATCGATTTGGGATATTTTATTCGGCTAATTTATAATTCAAAATTATAGTTTATAAATTTTCTATGAAAAAAATTTAAAATAAAATTAATTAATTAAAAAAAATAATTAAGGTAAAAAAATTTGTGAGAATATTAAACATATTTAATTTGCAAAACTTTATCAAACTACTCTCACTAAGTACTGGTCATCTATGTTTACATCTATTAGCTTACAGTGCTACTAATTTAAATTAGGATATTGATTTCAAATATTGTACACTGAAAATAAAGTGTGTAATCAAAGCAGATGGTATTAGCGATTGAGTTACTAACATAGATAACCTGACGGGCAGGAGTGCCTCGAAAAAACTAAAACAAAGGTATGATTTTTTTAGTTATTTTAGCACTAAAGTCTTTAAGTCCTCAAGCGAAATTTTCAATTTTAAATAAATGAATTAGAGTCAAAATTGAAATCAATTAATAAGAACTAGATTCCCACTCTAGAAATAAAAACAACTTTATTTAAGATATTCCATTTGATTGATTGTAGCCTCATTGAAACAAAACCACTGCAAACTACAATTAAAAAATATAAAAGAGTATAAGAAAATTAAGCAAAAGTGTTCTTATAAATTCTTAATTGCAGTATCATAAATTTAGTTTATATTTAAAATGAGCAAAATATTTGCACATGGCTTTATATGGCCTTACTAACAAAAATATCAAATATACTCTCAAAATCATCACAGTTTCAAAAATCAAATTTTCCTAAACACGAAATCAATGACTACTTGAAATAAATAAATCTTGAGAAATTTCATCAATTAAATTTTTTTTTGAATCAGTCTGCTGCATATCACTTTTTAAAATGGGAAAAAATTAAACTATCAGAATTGGGCACGAAAATGAAAATTAATCGATTTCTGGTTGTAACCAGACATTAGCAGATGAAAATGGAAATTAATTAAGAAAACAGAAAATAAAACGCAATTTTCAAGAGTACACAAGCTCAATTTTTTAACTTGTACTACATGGAAAGAAAAATAGTACTGGACGTTTTAATCTGGATTATATATTTTGTTCTATTTTGAATGATAGACTAATATAATTATATTTTGTTGAAACTTAACTCAATTTAGTTAGAAATGCATCCTCTGTGTTTGTTCATCATCATAAATTAAGATGATACAGTCTAATTTTTTTTCCATATTTAAAATAAGTTGATTGTTGATTTCCGTAAAAAGTCTACTTGATTAGATTTCCATGGATGGACTTAAGAATAAATAAAAAAATTATGATTTCTTAATTGAACGGAAATTTCATAAATTTGAACAAGATCTAAAAATCGTTTATAGTCAAAATAAAAAAGAGAAATTACTATTATTATAGTCTTTATTTTCAGCTTTGTGAAAATAAAAATAAAAATCAAAAATTCTAGTGGCAAATATTAACTGATTCGATTGAATAACAACTAGCAGAAGATTTCTAAATTAAACATTAAAAATTAATAGACTTTTTTGTGTAAAAATTTTATTTTTTGAATAAAAAGTTAATTTTTTTTTGATTACCTTAAATAATTTAGTTAAAACTATTATATTTGTTTTTTTTTATTCAGTGTTTAAAAAAGAAATAATGCATTCAACAATCTAAAATTTTTGAATTGATACGGTTTGTGTTTAAGTAAGAGCAAAAATATTTTCAAGATATTAGATAAAAGTTATTAGTAAAAGCTGGCTATGATTTAATTTTTCAAACAAATAAAAACAACGACGTTACCCATAGGATCAGCAGCTTTCTTTAATCGTTATTTATTTAAAAAAAGCTTAATTTTCGTTTGTTTGTATAATAAAATAAAAATAAATTCTAGAATACTATGAATTGAACCAAAAAAAAAACACTCAGTTCTTATCCCAACTCTTAAGTATATTAAAAGAACTTCCTTTGATTTGTTTTAGCTTTTTTCTTTCATTTTAAAATTGAAAAATTTTAATATGGTATTGTGAAATTCAAATACAAATCGAACAAAAATTCTTTAAATAAAAATAAATTAAAATATAATATAAAAATTCAAAAAAATACTACAAAAAGTTATAGCATTCTTTTTCGAAGCTTTTTTATAAAATAAAATAAAACTTTTGCTTTCTTTTATTTTAGGAAATCAAATCAATGATCAATTTAATCGTATTGATGTCTTATTTTTTGTCTTTTATTTACATAATAAAAAAATATTATTTATAAAATAGGTGCAACCAAGTATGTTTTCACTATTATTGGAGATTGAAAATTCGCAAAACAAATGAATCTTTTATATTTTCGAATAAAAATTGTTAATCCAATTTCCTCTAGTTTCATAAGATCAAAATAAGCTGATCATGGTTTCGGACCAATGTCTCAACTTAACATACTGAGTTATTTATTATCGGCGAATCTTCTTAAAGCTCATATTCAAATCTACACAAATAATTTATTGTGGGTAAAAAGACTAAAATTGTGCATTGTTCCAGAGAAAATCAAATTTGCTCCTCCAAAATAACTATTATTCTTAATTTTTATTAAAAATTTTAACAAAATTCTGTGATAATCAGGAATGACTAAAAAAAATAAAAAAAATTCTTCGATAATAAGTAAATATAAAAGAAATTTGAAAATTTTAACTTGAAATTTCGAAAAGAGAATAATAAAAATAAGACATAAAACTGATTTTTTGATTCAAAAAAATTTTTTTTTCGTTTTTTTATCAAAATAAAAACTATTGAGAAAAGTATAAATGTGTATGAGAATATACTTTATACTAGTATAAGAATATAATAAATATACTTAATTCACTTTGAATACTTATTTAATATAAATCACAAATAAATTTATTTTGATTTAACTTTAGTTTAAGGCTTTTAAAAAACTTAGATTTCTTAAACAAATTATCTGTTTTTTTACTCTTTTACTATTTAATGAAAAATAGTATTTAAAGATTAAAATTAGTCATCATATAAAGGTGCAATGAAGTGAGTTTTCACACTCTTGAATTTCTAACCAGTTCTGTATTTTTTCATTTATTTAATTTATTTTAATCGACACCATTAAGATGTTTAAAAAAAAATTTAAATAAATTATAAATCTAAAAATAATATTATATGAATCTTCCAAGATTATAGCACAAATTGAACAATTTATTTAAAAAATGATATTTAAATAAATTATTTAACTTTTTATTTTAAGAAATCAAAATTCATGTCTAAAAAACTTAGTAATTTTTTAAAAATATAATATCGATTTTGGTTCATTTATTCTAAAAATAAAAAAAAATAATTTATTATTTTTTAAATAAAACTTTAATTGAAATTGATATTTGAGTCGGTGTTTTATTCAGCTAATTACAGCTTAATAAGATACAATTTTTATTTTGAAAATTTTCATTGAGTTCTATTTTTAGAATTGAATTTTGATTTTTTCATGATAATCAATATCAAACATTCAAAATACTAAAAAGTTTTTCTTAATAAAAAATGTCCTGAAAAGTTTATTAAAATATCTCTAAATTTTCTTTAAAATTTTAACTTTTTGAAAATATTAACAAAAAAAATTTAAATATTCATTTAATTTAACTAAATTAACAGAAAATGAGTATTTCAATATTGATACAAGATTTAAAAAATAAACTAATAGTAGATTTTGTTTTTTAAAAAAATGAATATAAAAATATAAAAAAAAAACGAAGTAAAAAATTTATTTTCAATTCGATCATCAATTCTTTAATACAATAAAATAAAAAAAAAGCTAGGACAAAAATAACTGCTGTGCTAATAATATGCGTTCAACCGATACATGAAATAAAGTCTTTGTTATTAAACTTACCTTTATTTTCTAAAAAACTACAATTGACATGAACTTTATAATTTGTATTATTAAAATAGGCCAACTGAAAAGACCTAATGAAAGTTTAAAATTTACTTTTTATTTTTTTTATTAAATTACAGTCATAATCATAATTATTGCCGCTAAAACACACATATACTATGGCTCACTTGGTGCGCATTCTGAAGGCTTTACTAATTTTTCTCATTCAAAATAGTAAATATCTAAAGTTATCCAAGAGACCATCATTTTTTTTTATTAAATTTGTATTTTAGACTCAGTCTATGCTACATTTGAGTGCACTCAGCCCATACCTTTGGGTTCAGAAAATGGGATTCTTCCAGACTCTAGCTTTACTGCTACTAGTTCCAGCTCATCACGGGAACCCTATCGTGCCCGCTTAAATGGCCAATTTGGTAAGCTTATTTGTTTTTTAGTTTTTTTTTATAAATTTTTAAAATAAAGCATGGAGACCACGGAAAATGGATTCAAATGAATATTTGATTATTAATTTCCAATCACGAGTTATAATTACTTCATTAGCTACCCAAGGTAGACGGGCAGCTAGAGAATTTGTTACTCTGTATGCCTTGCAATATAGTGACAATGGCATGAACTGGTTTTATTATACAGATGAAAACAAAATAATCATGGTGGGTTTTGAATTAAAAAAAAATATACTCGATAATGAATAACGAAAGTTTGGTTCTTGTTAGATAAGAGTATTAAATGAAATATTAGTATAGTTTAAATCTAAAATTTCCCAAATTAATTTTAGAATTTGATGAGAACAGTTTAAGTTGGTATGGGTAAATAAGCAAAGCGATTTAATGGGCGTATTTTAATGCCACATGTTCATAAATTTAGATTATGCAAATTTTCTTTTTATATTATTTAATTAAGCATTCATCACATTTTTATTACTTAAATTTTTTTTTCTATTTTTTTGGATCAAATAATTAAAAAATATTTTTAAATTTTATATAAACATATTTGAACTAAATAAGTTTATTTAAGATAGAAAATTAAATCTATAATTTTAAGAGCATTTATTAAAATTAGAAAAACTAAAGCAACACACCCTTTAAAAAAAAATTCAACACACCCTTCAAGATTAAATAAAATACAAGCTCAATAGAAATTTTTTCAATTTTAGAATTTTCCTGGCAATACCGATGATAATACAGTGAGAGAAAATCGATTTCACGAGCCCATTATAGCTCAATATGTGAGAATAAATCCAAGACAATGGAATAACTTTATTGCTTTAAGAGTTGAGTTTTATGGATGTCCATATGGTAAACAAAAATCAAATAAAAAAGAAATATCTGAATAAAATTAGATAAAAAATTTTCTCTAAGATCCAACCACAGTTACTTTTAATCGGGTGGCATTGGCCTCTTACGATGCCATGTTCCAACCTTTGAACAGCTACCAGGACGAGCTGATGCTTCGATTTCGCACTAATGATCCAAGTGCGTTGATTTTCTACACCAAAGGCACTCAAAACAATGATTATATGTCAATTGAGCTACGCAATGGCAGTCTATTTGTTGGCATAGATCTTGGCTCAACAGTGGAAAAACAAGGCGAAATTTTGATGAAATGTGGAAGCTTGTTGGATGATTTTCAATGGCATGATGTTAAAGTAAGACGTGTTGGACGCTCTGTTACAGTCGTAGTTGATCAATTAGTGGTCAGAAATGAATCAAGGAGTTTGTTTACATCGTTTAATTTTGATGGTAAAATGTACGTAGGCGGTGCACCCTCTCACATTGACCGTGGTATTTCGATTCGTTCTAATTTCATGGGCTGCATTGAAAATGTGATTTATCGTTCATTTACTGAGAATAGAGTTGTAGATATTCTTAAAGGCGCTAGATACAAGTGGCCTTACTATCAAGTAGAAGGCGGTTATTTGTCCTACAGCTGTATTGACCTAAATCAAATGCCAATGACTTTCAAAGACCGAAATTCATATTTGTATGCTCAGCGCAATCCTGGCTCACAGAGACTTGACGTTAGCTTCGGAATGAGAACTTTTGAGCTAGAAGGCTTGCTTTATCATCACAGATTTGCCAAAGATAGCGCTAATCAAGACACAGGCTACATTAAAATGTACATAAATGAAGGCGCTTTGGCTATCAAATTTCGATTAGGCTCAAAAGATAAGCCAGATCAAATGATGATACACAGACGAGCCAAATTGAACGATGGTCTTTGGCACGACATAAGCTTGTCTATTACTATTGACATGATGAATGTAACTGTTGATTTTGAGCCTGAAATAGTTCGTGGTACATTTAAAATACAAACTGGAGAAATGTTTTACATTGGTGGTGGACTGACAGATGATTTGTCCGTTCCAAATTTTGTCGGTTGCTTTAGACGTTTGACTTTAAACGATGGAAGACAAGTTACGCCTGATAATGTGCGCTCATTTCAAGACGGACCATTGGCCAACACAAATAACTATGTGACTAGTGTAGGTGTATTGATTAATTCGTGTGAAATATTGGACAAATGTACTCCCAATCCGTGTCAACACGGCGGTGTATGTCTTCAAACATGGGACAATTTTAGATGCGATTGTTCGCACACTGGATACGGTGGAGCTGTTTGTCACACCAGTGAACATCCCTTGTCTTGTCTTGACTATAAAATGACCAAAATGCAGCAAAGATATGCATACGGCACTGATTTGCATTTAACTATTGATGTGGACGGTTCTGGGCCTATTGAACCGTTTATGGTTATGTGCAAATTTGGATCTCAAATGGAAAATATGAACGTGACTGAAGTGGAACATTACAGCCAAGGAGAAATTGTAGTAAAAGGTTACAAAGCACCTGGATCATATTCACAAGACATTGTGTACACTGCATCCAAAGCTCAGGTTAACGAACTTGTTGAACGCTCGTACACATGTTCACAATATGTCAAAGTTAAGTGCAAAGGAGCCAGATTTTTAAATTTTCCCGGCCAACCTTATGGATGGTGGGTGGGCCGTACCAATCAACCGATGTACTACTGGGGTGGCAGTGAAGTTGGCATTCCGAAATGTCGATGCGGAGTCAACCAGGAATGTGACGATCCAAATGTATTCTGTAATTGTGACAGTGGTGACATGGAAAATGAAAGACAAGATGACGGACTGCTTAAAAATAAAGTCTATTTGCCTGTTTATAAAATTTATTTGGGTGACACTGGCGATGTGAGTGAAGATAGATATATGAAATATTCAATTGGTAGTTTGATCTGTGAAGGTGATAGATTGTATGATAATACAGTTACATTTCGTAAACAAGATGCTTTGTTGGAAATAGGAGAGAGAGAGAGTTCCAAAATGGCAGTTGATATTCGATTTCAGTTTAGAACAAGAGCCAAATCGGGCATATTGTTGCAAAAAGTTGGAAATTTTACTGGAGATTTGATAGAAGTTAAATTGCTGACACCTAGAGAAATTGCTTTCCGCTATTCAGCTGGTTCTGGTGTCGAAGTAATTTCCATATCGACACCATTTGACCTAAATGACAATGAATGGCACACGGTTCAAATAGAACGAAACAGAAAAGAGGCAAGAATGAATATTGATTCAATATCTGCCGGAAATCCAGAAGATTTGTATGCATACAGACCATTTATATTCACATCTAATCTAACAATTGGAGCTTCAGTTAGTTACAGAGACGGTTTTGTTGGCTGTTTTAGAGGTCTGCAAGTTAATGGAAAAATAATTGACTTGCTTTATTTGGCTAGACGAGCTGTTTATGGGGTTACACAGGGATGCGTTGGAAAATGTGCTAGCAATCCGTGTCTAAACAACGGCACCTGTGTCGAACAGTACTCTTCTTTTGAATGTGATTGTACATTTACACCATTCAGAGGGCCAATATGTGGAACTGAAATTGGAACTATTTTAGAAGCGAGCAATATGATTAAGTACACTTTTCCCACTCAAGGAGTCACTGCTACTGAAGAAGAGACTATTAGAGCTCAATTTGCCACTTACAACAAACAGGGTATTATAATGCAAATTTTGTCCGATAAAAAAGACGAAAAGGGTTTGGTTGATTATTTTACCTTGGAAATGAATAACAATGGTGGTGTGAGAGTCAGATTCAATTACGGTTTTGACAATTTTGAATTTAACCCACCCTATGATCTAAGTAATGGACAAAATCATGAGGTTATTGTAGTTAGAACCAATCGTGGCCAGTCTATTTCAATCAAAGTAGACGAACACTTGGCTTACTCGTTTAATTTCACACGTGGTTCTTTTATTGACATGGTCTTTGACTCGCCTAGGTTTTTGTATGTAGGCAGAAACGAGACTATGCGACCAGATACGGGTTTTATCGGCTGTGTCAGTCGACTTCAATTTAACAGAATATTTCCTCTTAAGTATTCATTTTTGGAAGTTGCTGATCCAAATATTGAAGTATTCGGACCTGACATTAGAGAATGGCAATGTGCTATCGATCCAGTTACATATGCGCCAGAGCCTATTGAAATACCGCCCGATCGCGATATTAAAATTATTCAACTACCAAACATGCACTCTCCGCCTCTCCAAGATTGGAGATATGCAACTCTTTTAGGTGTCGGTCTCGCTGTCTTGTTGGCAACAGCCTTTGGATTTGTTATATTTTTCTATCATAAGTACGCCTATAAGGGATCTTATGTGACCAAAGAAGACAAGGGAGCAGTTCACGCTCTAGATGCTGATGAAGCAATTACCAAAGGAGATCAAAGACATCCAAATATTACCGAAAAAAAAGAATGGTTTTTGTAAATTTAGAAAAAAAAAAAAAATTAAAATTTAATTTTAATTTTTTTTTGTTTTTGTATAATTTTATTTGACTTAAAAGCATTCCATGGAAATAAGATTTTCATTTTTTAAAATAACTTGATTCTTTGGCTAAAAAGTAGATCTAAATGATATTTCTATCTAAGAAAAGCTATTTTTATTGAAAATATATGCAGTCAAGATTTAATGATTCTATTTGTAGGTTAGATTATTTGAATCTTTCGTGTAAATTGAGTGCTTGAGATATGAACTTATTTCTAGATAAATTCAATTTAAATAAACTTTACTAAAATGCTTTTATTTTTTAATTTTTTTTTTGTATGTATTAAGAATGATTTTGGCCGTGCTGTGCCAAATACAGTGAGAATAAGCACATATTGTATTTTGAAATTTAAAATAAAAAAATGTTAAAAACACTAATTTTTGATAGAAAGTTTAAAATGAGAAATTTGCTGAAAAAAGTTCGCTATCAATTTGCGACAAAAAATTTTTTCAATTCAAACCAAATCTTCTCGATTCATTACAATCGGCCTAGTCTGACAAAGTCATTGACCAAAACTAACATTGACACCAGACAAAGAAAAAAATTTCAGACTGATTATTCTTCTAGGAGGTATTTTTTTTAAAAAGCAATTTAAACGAGCTTTTAAATTTAATTCGAAATTAGTTTAAATAATTTAAAAGCTCTAAAAGTGCACTAAAATGTACAATAAATTTTAATTGACATTTTGCTTGACTTTTAAATCAGAAAATTTGCTGAAATGGAGCTAAAAGAATTGGATTATTTGAATAAAAAATTTAAAACTTTGAACAAAAAAACCCTGAAAAATAATGAGAGATTATTTGTTTCAGAAGAGAACCAATTGTTTTTAGATGAAGAGAAATTTTTAAAAAATGAATGGATTAACTTTTTGAAATCAAAGCAGCAAGATCAAATGGAACAATTGGAACGAGCGCTACAATCTCAACACGAAGCGTTAGAAGAGCTAAAAAAAGATAATTTAGTTTTATACAACGCAGCAATACAAGTAAGTTAATTGCTTATACATCTTTTAGATAACATAGTTTTTAATTAAAATTTAATGTAAATTCAAGTTGGATATAAAATTGATCCCATATGTTAGAAGAGCTCAAAAATAAACGAGACTTTAATTAATGGAAGAATTAACCATGATGCTATTGTTGACTCAATTTTGAGTTTGTATATAGATGTGATTAATAGTATATAATTTATAACCTATTCAATTATTGAAACAAAACTAATTTTATTATACATTATTTTAGAATTTTTAAGTTTAAATAAAATTATTTTAAAAATATTAATTTTTTACTAATTTAAACGATTTAAATTTTGTAATATATTCATAAATTAGCTAATAGTATACATTGACATTGAAAATTTTAGAACCAAATTATTCAAAAAATTTTAATATTACAAACATGTATCTCCTAAATAAAAGCTTTCACAATTTTTTCTGAAAACTTTACTTAGTTTTTTTATAAAGATATATATAAAATTTTCAATGCATTGTTAGATTATAATATTTTAATCTTAATATTTCTTTAAAATTTTAATAAAAAAATTGTTGATTGTGTATGCTGTTTCTTTAAATATTTTTTAGACATCTTTAGATTTTATCAAATTTAAAAGTTAAAAAAAACTTAAGTTTTTAATCCACAGTAAAATCTGAACGCAACAAAATATTTAGTTAAATATCTTTATAGTTATCTTTTGGACTAAAATTAAAGATGGAGAGGAATCAAAAGTTGGACCCAGGATTTTTTACAATAGATTAGCAGGAACAACAAGTTATGCTGCATCAAGAATTAACTCAGATCCATTTTCATCTATTTTTGATTATGCGATGTTTACTTTGGTTTAAAATTTGGCCTCGAAGATAAATTATGATTTATAGAAGTATTATTATATCGTGCCAGAATGCTTAGAAAGGTTCATGAAGTAATCTAAGAAGTAAATGTCAAATAAGCTTTTTTAATGAACACAAAACAATATTTACTTGCGATATTTGTAATTTAGCTCTTTGCGGAACCTGTATTGATAATACAAAATATGTTCATGTCAGATTTGTGGAGAAAAATGAAAATAATAAATAATTCAATTATTAAAATTAAAAAAGAATTTTTACATTACATTTTTTACATAAATTTTAATATTTATTAAAAGAAACTTTTGAAAATTTGGGACACCCGATTTCCATTCAATTTAAAGATTGTCAGATCAAATAGACTCGACCGAGCTTTCTAGTGTTACAAAACTAGTATAATTGTTATTTTATACTTGGGATTGATAGCCATTAGTTTGGCAATTTTTATTGAAAGAACTTCATTGAGGGCTCTTTAATTTGGTTGTTAGAGGCGTATGTTAGAGGTGACTTAGGCAAAAAGGGCCCAAAAATCATAATTTTGCTTTCAGGGGATTTAAAAATATTTTTTAAGTTAACAGAACATACTTGTATGATTCAATTTACCATTGAAATAAAAAAAAATTTGATTAGCTGGCATTTGATCGCGTTTTGCATAAGCTACGTTATATAGTTATGGATTTACCAGTTAGCTTTTGGCGTTACTCGAAAATTTTCTATAAGATAGGAAACAGAGAGTAGTAATAGGTCAGTATGTATCTGATTGGGTTGATGTGCTAAGCGGTGTTCAACAAGGTTCAGTTCTTCGTTCGTTACTATTCCAGTTCTTCATAAATGATTTAACAGAGTTAGTAAATCACTTTTGCAAGTTGTTTGCGAATGACAGCAAATTGATTAGCATCATTAGAAATACAAGTGATCAAATGCTAATTCAAAATAACATTGATAAGATGGTTGAGTGGTCGAAACGTTGGAGCATGAAATTTAATGAATCCAAGTGTAAAGTATATTGGCAACTCAAAGATTTCTAGGCAAAAAATCTCAATGTTAAATGCTGATGGTTTGAGAATTGAATTAGCTGAGACTACTAATGAGCGCGATCTTGGTTCAATGGTGAACAAATAACTTAAGACAAGGCGACAGCGTGGGGATCTTATTCAATTCTATAAAATCGACAAAAAGTACAATCATGTAAATTACGATGCGAAACTATTCTGTTTCTATCGACTGGACAATGTCGGTAGAAACAATAAAAATGAATAGTCTACTTATGGCGGGAATACGTTAGTCTTCCTGCTTTGTCAGTTTAGTTAATCTAAACTTAACTGTAGAATATTAACTATTATTAATATTTATTATCATTGTCAATAATAATTAATAATATAATTAATAATAAACTTGAATTGTATTAAAATCAATAAGTATTACATTCATTTAAAACTAAATTTTTTATTTATAATTAAGTAAGATTTTTTTTTATTTTTATATTCAATCCTTCTCTTTTTTACATAATAATATTTATTACATTTTTGGTTTAAACTTTTTAAGAAATTGTTTGGTTTAATGGTTAAGGAACAGAACATTTTTAATTTTTTTATAAATAAATCCTTTTGATTTTTGGGCTTTTTTGTTCAAATTTATTTAAAAATGTCATAGAGAAAAAAAAAATATGCCATTTGTAAATGAGCGAGTATTGCATCAAAGCAAATGTTAAAAAAGAGCATAGAATTAAATTAGTCTTGGATATTTTGTTCAGCAATTAAACACTCTTAATAATCAATTAATGTTTTTCCTTTGTTTGATATTGCAGCGTCAAAAATATAAACATGGCTTAAAAGAATGAATTTTACTGTTTAAAACTTTCTAAATATCTAAAATGTCGAACAAGGGAATGCTCAAAACATGTCTTTGGAGAATGTGATGTTATTAATGAATGAAACGTCGACTAGATGTGTTAAATATATGCCTCAAAGTTAATAACGATAATATGGTAATTTATCATGTTTTTAATGCAAAAAATGTCATAAATCTAAAAATAGAAATTTCTTTAATTATTGACTAAAAATTCATTGAATTGATTTATTTTTAAATTTTTTTAGTAATGAAAAATCAACAATTTACGTAGAAAAATTTTCAAATGTAAACCAAAAACGAAATCTTATTTTTCAGATGTATGACATCTATTTGCTTAGCATTCCACCCAAAAATCTAGAATCAAAATTTTTACCTCTTTTTCCAAATTAAGAAAACAATCTTAAAGTGATAAACTTTTTTTATAAAAAAATATCAGCGAACAAAAATATTTTTTTTTAATTTTTTTTTATTTTCAAAGCTTATTAAATTTTTGAAAATAAATATTTTTCAACTATTAGAAGGCTAATTTAGCTTTTGCATTTAATATTGTTAACTAATAATTATATATGATGTAAATAATAGGTATTTTTAAAATGTCTAATTGTTTTTCTAATTACCTTTGTTTTTTCTAAATATTTAAATCAGAGCTTTTTCTAATTTGAGACACATTTATGTAGATCTAGTTATTAAATATTTATTAATTATTTACTTGTTAAATTGAATCTTCTGAAGTGAACATCTATCTGATAAAATAAAAAAATATAAATTTATTTACTCCAATAAAAAGAATGTTTAAGTATGCTTATCTTAACCAAGACAAAAACTTTTGCAATATGAATTTTAAATTTTTTACAAATACCAAATTATACTTAGTTTTTTTTTAAAAGAAATTTTATTTTAACAAAATAAATTTACATAACATTTTGCCATTTAAAAACAAATTAATTTATTCCAAAAAAGTATATTCAGAAACTGAACTAATTCAAAATAAATAGCCCAAGAAGAATAATATCAAAACTCACCTAAACAATTGAAAATCTTATTTTTGATATAATATGAGCAATATTTTGCGTAAAGTCATAGCTCGGCCTTTAGCCTTTGTGAAATCTTGCTATAACTTAACACCAAATACTTCGATTCACACAACAGCAGCAGTTTCGTTTAATCTTTCTAACAAACTAGACGCCGAGCCAACTAAAGCCAAAAAAAGAGTTGATCCAGCTGTATTAGCACTAAGGTAAATTTGAAATATTGCCGAAATAAGAAAAAAATTATGATTTTAATTTTTAAAAGAGAAAACCGAAAAAAAAAGAGACTTGAAAGAGAAATTAGAAGACTAGAAAGATTTGGACGAAAGTTAAAACCAATAGATGAATTGGAACCAGAGCGTGCTATTCTCAAGGAAGCAGAGTATGCTTATTGTTCATTTTAATTTAACCAGACAAAAAATTGTTTATCAAAAAGTTTTATTTTGACAAAAAAATATCATAATTGTCTTCTTTAAACTTTAATTTAGATTTATTTAATTTTTTTTCTAAATATATCTATTACATATAATTTAGTAATCCTAGAACCAGGTTAACAATGTTTTTGAATATTATTTAGCCATTTTAGCCCTCTAGCCATTTTTGTTCTAGAATACTTAACCTACCTGTGAATTTTTTTTTAATGTTTCTCTCACCAAAGGCATTTGATTATTTGAGAGAACAATTAAGATATTTTTAATTTTTAAAGAAGATTTTTAAGAATTTTTAGATCAAGGTCTTTCTGTAATTTTAAATATTTACTAGTGTTAGAAAACGAGTTTTACCAGAGAGAACAAAGTTGGAGCTAGACGAAGAATATTTTTTGAAAAAAGAATGGGCAAATTACATTAATGAACAGCATAAAAATCAAATGGATCAATTACAGCGAGCTTTGAAATCACAACAAGAAGCTCTCAAAGAACTTAAAAAAGACAACGCTCTTTTGTATAGTGCAGCAATTCAAGTAATGCAAAATACATTTTTAATTTAAGTGTGTTAGATAGTTATATGTTATTTTTATAGTTGGATACTAAGTTGATTCCTTACTTGAGAGATGGACCTGTTCAAACTCCGTCAAAAAGTGGCTATGAGCCTCCAGAAGGCGATTATTATGACACAACCTATTTGTACGATAAAAGATAATTAAATTGCATTGATCAAAAATCCGCTTATCAAAATTTTGATTTTAATAAAAAAATTGTTTAAAAATTTTAATTTTATTTGAATTAAAAATTAATAAAGAAATATATTTGAATAGAAAAAAATTCACATTAGTCATAGAAGAGTATTAGAAATAAGAAAAAATATGATTTCTTTAAGATTAAACAATTAAATGGACTAAAAATACTATAAGCTATTTCTTAATAAAAATAAAAAAAATAAAAAAAAATCACCATTTTTTTTGTTAAAAATAGGAAATTATTTACACAACGGTAAATTTTGTGTCTAAAAGTCTTGAAAAGGCTCAAGATTTTTAGTAGAAACGTTTTGCACATCTTTCCAGTTTTCTTCGTCATATCGATCAAATCGGCTAGTGTCGCCATCGTGGCTCACTCTCGGAATAATTGGCGGCGCTAGCTTTTTATACGGTACAGCCTCCCAGTCGACATTTCGAAACCATTTATGATTTTTGACATCATCAACACCATTCTTCATCGTTCCCAAACGCTTTGTTCTATCACTAACTAGCAGCTTTTTGATCAAATCTTTGGCTGTAAGGTCAATAAATTTTGGCCATTCGATTTTGCCTGATAAAATTTTTTGATATATTTGAAATGGCATCTCGTCATAAAAAGGTGGATATCCAGCTAACATTTCAAAGATTAGAATACCTAATGCCCACCAGTCAACTGCTTTATGGTGTCCTTTTCCTTGAATTATTTCTGGTGCCAAATACTCAGGCGTTCCACACAAAGTCCATGTTCTAAAAGTTAAGTTTTCAATTTAATGTCCTTTTTGTTTGTTTTTAGTTATTACCTATCATAGACTTTTTTGGCAAAACCAAAGTCACAAATTCTAATGTGACCATCTCGGTCCAGTAGCAAATTTTCTGGTTTTAGATCTCTATTTTGATAAAAATTAATTAAACATCAAAATTTCTCTTGTCAATTGTTTTTACCTATAGATAATTGACAATGAATGCAAATACTCAAGAGCACAAACAATTTCAGCTGCGTAAAAGTTAGCTGTATCATTTGAGAATTTAACACAATTGCGTAAATATGTAAACAATTCTCCACCGCACACAAATTCGCACAGCATATATAAAAATTTCTCATTATGGTGAGTCCAATATCTAATAATTGAAAATAAATATTATTTAGGTAAAAATTTAATAAACTTTTTTTTGTTTAATAAACCTTACAGTTTAATTATGAAAGGATGATTAACTAGATTTAGAATTTCTTTTTCATTTTTAACATGGTCAGTTTGTTTAAGTCGCAAAACTTCTGCAATAGACATTATTTTTAAAGCAAAATATTCTTTTTTCTCTTTGTGTTTAACTAAAATTTAAAATAAAAAAATAAAATAAACAAAAATTAATTTGAGTATGGTCAAAAAATAATAGAAAATTACCACAAATAACTCTTCCAAAAGTTCCCGTTCCAACAGTAGTCTTGAATTCCAATTTTTCGAGCAATTTTTGACCATCTTTTTCTTCATCGTTTGCTGGCGGAGGTGAGTCTGATAAAGTGAAATTGGTAAGTGAAGATGCACAGTTTAAAACTGATAAAGCAGCGCCAGTTGAGTTGTTTGCTGAAGTGTTTGCATAAAATGCCGCTGATCCATTGCTTGATTGAGCTTGATAAGTTGCCTGATTTGAAACTAATTTGCCTGAAGAAGAACTTTTCAATGCGTCACCAAAATTTTGTGATAACATTTGGCCATTATCGTAGTTGGAAAGGCTTGATTGAGAACTAATGGCCGATGTTGTCATTGTAGATTTAACCATTGGTTTTTTGACATATCTAAGTGGTGATGGCTCTTTAATTGACACTGTTTTCGACATATTTGGAAAATATCAGTTTGAAAAAATAAATTTAATTTCAATTGTTTAAAAACAAAATAATTAAAAATTCATTTTCCGAATCGTGAAATCTAAAAAAAATAAAAATGATTAATTAAATTTTTAATTTTATGATAAAATTAGTCTATTGATCTAAATTAGACATCAGCTAATTCAAAGACTTTTCAAAGCGAAGTGTACCTATTTTTAATTTTATTAGCTGTAGAAAAATATTTTAGTATTTTGTTGCTGTGAAATTTTTTATTATTCATTTTAATTTGCCGGTAGCAAGTAGACTAAATTTTAATTAGCTAAGAAATAAGCTGTTTGACTTAGCTTAAACCTTCCAAAATTAATTTTTT
The DNA here is from genome assembly GCA_016987375.1 of Brachionus koreanus. NCBI lineage: Eukaryota > Metazoa > Rotifera > Eurotatoria > Ploima > Brachionidae > Brachionus > Brachionus koreanus. Next base: position 2,496,363 of record PJRA01000048.1, read on the forward strand.
AATAATTTAAAAATTGAATTTTCAAACCTTAGACAGTAGAAACAAAATTTCTTCCTGTAATATTAAAATAAGGTAATTTCGTGAGATAAAAATTTTGATACATGAAATTATAAAAAAAAAAATAACATGATACCAGAAACCTACCTGGTTATTACATCAAAATCATTACCAATTAATTTAATTTATTTAAAAAAATTGAAATTTGATTATTTAAATTGATTTTTTAACATACCGAATTTTATTTAAAAAATCAAATTAAATGCCAGTAAATTGAAAAAAAATTGTTTATATCATATAATATAGATGAACAAAAGGCTTCTAAACTAGATCAGTTTAAACTAGTAATATTTTTTATTCTAAGATTAAAAAAAATAGATTGAATTCCTAGTATTTACTTTTGACTTTATTAGCATAAAAGCTAAGAAAATAAAAAGAAACCAAGTAAATTTTATTCACAAAAAAATTTGATTTTTGAATGTAAAAAATGATCAATTTAATTGGAAATAATTTTTAAAATTTTCATTAAAAACCTGCGTCATAATAAACATGGTCTATTTATGATTTTTAAAATAATTTTGAAATTAATTAGTTAATTTGAAATTTTTTATAGGATTTTTTATTCATAATATTTTACATTTAATTTTCCTAAAATAAATTTTAAAGCCATGAGTGTTAAAGCATACGCGCATACTGCTACTGTTCGTTAGTCGATTTAAAGCATTTTACTCTTTGAAAATAAAGCAATACTTTAAAAAAAAGAGACGCTATTTTAGTAATATCTTAACCTGTTTACTAACATTGACATCTCTTTAATTTTCTTAATCTCTTGAGAAAATTTTTCTATTCAAAATAACTTAACCAAAAACAAGCATGTTATACTTAAATCAACTTAAATATTTCCCCTTTCGTGGAATATTATTTTCATATTTTGTATTAATAGATAAACTGTATGACTTATCTGAAGCGAACCAGATTTAGATAGATTGATCTTGTTTTTAATGATTAAAAAAAATATTTACATTCCAAGGAAACTGTATTTATATGCTATTTAAATATCCTAAAGCTGAAAGCAAGTAAGACCAAAAATTAGAGTAGGTTCAGAATAACTTAATTAAATATAATTTATTTAGAAAATTCCGAAATCCGATTATAAATTAGCTCGGAGACATTTATCTTTTTTGAGAAAATTATAGATTTTTACAATAATAATGATAAAAAATAGAATTACTTTGATTCTTTGCTTCGAGCAATTAAAATTATAAAACTTTTTTTTTGATTGTTTTTTTTTCAATTTTATGTCTGCAAAATAAAAGAAAAAGAAATTAAAAAAATTCAATATACATTTTATTTGAAAAGAAAATTATGAAATGCTTGCATAGCGATTAATGTGATCGTGAAGCTAAATTCTATTTTTAAGTTGCGTGATAATCACATTATTTTAGTTGACACGAAATATTTAAAAGCCTTTTGGATTTTAAGGCCTAAAACTTAACACTATCTTCAATATCAACTAAGTACATTTAGGTTTTTTACATTAATAAATCTCAATTTGGAATATAATTGAAAATTTATATTAGCTAAAATTAACTTTAAAAATAAACATTTTTAAATTTTGATTTATTTTACATTTTTATTTATTAGTTTGAAATAATAAAAATTAGAATTTCAATACTCATAAGGAATTTTGAATTTAACTAAAATAATAAAACTTATTGGAAACTATTTTTAAAAATTGAAAAAATATTATATCTAAAATTTAAATAAATTCTAAATTTAACATTTTATTTTTGTAAATATAAATAAATCTAGAAAAAAAACTCACTGACGACACTTAAATCGATTAAGTAGCTGCATCGATTTAAAATGAAATTCAAGTGAAATTTATAATTAATTTTTTATGATATATTTAAACATTTTTAGACTTTCGGATTCTAGAAATTAATTTAATTGATAGCTTTACTGCATTAAATTTAAAAAATTTTTAAATTATTAACATTTCTAAAAGCTTTACAAGTGTTTGAATATTTCCAGCATGGAAACAAGTTCATTATTGTGCCGTATATATGCAAATTTGAAAAGCACGGCTCGACAAAACAAAAAACCCTAATTTCCTTTATTTATTTAAAAACAAATCGAATTATTTAAAAAAAAAAAAAACTAATCAAAGACTTAAAAACGAGTTTTAATCAAAAATTTATTTCGAAAATTAAGAATTGATTATTTAAATTTTGAAAAATTCATACAAGGTATTGGCGTCCCTCACAACCAAATTCACATCTCAAATTTAAAAAAAAACCTTAAGATTTCCATTTTTTTTCAACAGTTTCTTTGAAATGCCTTAATTATAAAGATAAAAAGTCAGCAGCCTAATTTCTCGAATACTTTGTTAAGATTCTGAAAAAAAAACAAAAATCGAAAATTCGGATTTTTGCTATGTTGCTGGGGTTCATTTTGACTTAAAGGTTTTGAAAAATATATTAAATTTTTTGATTTTAATATTTTTTTATAAATATAAAATCTAGGAAAAATTAAAAATACTTGTTTTTGGATAGTATAAACAAAAATTATTAAAACAAAACTTAGACGACGACTGTCAAAATGCCAAATCTCAAAACAGTCAATTCTTTTTTTCAATACTTCTAAAATTAATTAGTTATTTATTGAAATTTCCATATTTTTTAATCATATACTAACAGCTAATTTCACTACAGACCGGAAGTAAGACATTTTTGTATTGCTGTTGTATGATATTCTAAAAATAAATGGAGAATTTGCTGATTAGCTTAGAAATGCAATCAAGGCTTGTTCAATAAATTATGCTTTGATTAAGAAAACAAAATTTCATGTTTGAGCTTTTCAGCAAGTCAATGGTAAAAAAATTGCGTATTTAAATTTTTTCTCAGCCTTAAGCAAATATTTTACTTTCATTTATACTTTAAAAAAAAATTTTTTAATTTTTTTATTATATTATTGATTTTATAATAATTTGAAATCACAAAAAGCCTTTGACTTAATCTAAAAAAATAAAAAGTTTTTGCTGTTTTAATGTCTTTACTGCTCTTCTTGATCAATGTATTCCCGATTTGAGTCTGGAAAAAATTAATTGTTAAATAAAAAAGCTGTAAAAAATCTTTTAGCATTTCCTAAATGAATAAAATCTACCAGACAAGGCAAAATTGTTCAATGAATTTATTCATTAGCGAAATCGACTTTTCATCTTTTTTATGCTTGAATTTCAAATTATTTTGTTTAACTAAATTAAAAAAAATGATGCAAAAAAATGCGAGTTTTGCTTGGATTTTAGAAACAGTTGAATTTTTTTCCCATCGAAAATATTTGATTAAAAATTAATAAGGATCTAAATGTTTATTACTATATTTATAAAAGAACTATAAAGATCGGAATTTGTGTGAAAATGTTAATAAATCCTCATTTACACTCATTTATTCAAAATACCAAAACTAAATGCTGCAAAGGCGGCTTAGAATAAAATGCGTCAATTATTGCGTAAAAAAAAGTTTATCTCTCGAATCTAATAATCAAAGATTTTTATTAGAAGATTTATTTTTCTGAATAAAAAAGAAAAAACCTAATGTTGAGAATGCCTGCTGATTTAATTCTATTTTAAACTTGATGCCAAATTGATGTCTGAGTTTTTAATCCTTAAAAAGGAAATAAGTGACTTAAACAAAAAATCTAGGTAAAAAAAAGAGATAAATTTAGAATTCATTTTCCGATATTTATAAATAATTTTTATAATAGAAAATTTCTTTTACCAAAAAGATTAGAGGAAATTTGAGTTCAAGGCTTATTAAGAGAATGAATTTACTAAAAGCTGATTTTTTCCATTTTAAAAAATATCAAATTTAAAAATTAATCATTATGCATTTTTTTTCATCTCTTGTCATTTTTGGAGGAAATCTTTTGACAAAAAAATACTCTAAAATAAGCTCATTTTTAATTAATTTAAAAAAATATCTGAGGCTAATTTAACTTCAGCGATCTAATGAGCAGCTCAATTTTTAAAAAAAATAATGAATCGCATTTCCTCTTTATTTCAGTGATCCATTAGCAGCTATAAAAATTTCATTTTTCAAAAAATAGAATCTCTTAATTACTAAATTAGAAAGCTATATCTGAAATTTAAAGTAAAATTAGACTATTTTTCCTTTTCCAAAAAATGAAAATGATTTTAGGCCATAAAATAATAAAAATAAAATGACGAATTTTAGCTTTGATTTTGAGACAGATTTTTCAGTTAAATTCAAATTACGCTGAAAAATTTGCAGAAAATTTTGACAAAAAAATTAATAAATTTTTTTTTAAATATCTATCTGATTTGAGCTACAACTAATTAATTTATATGGATACCGTATTTTTTTAGATAGATTAAAAATTATTGAAAAAGAACAAAAAAATTTCTAAATCAAAATTAAATAAATCTTTAGATTTTTTTTTACCTTGATAATTTTAGTTTCTATTAAAATGCAAAATTTAAAAGACAATTTGAGTAAAAAAATTATCTTATTTTCTATTTAGAACAGTAATAATTTATTTTCCAACTAAAATCGCAATACTAAGTCTCATAAATAATTTTTTTTTTAAAAAGCTATTATTGTACTGTTAAATGTTTAATGATATAAATCATTATTTCATAATTTTTTTGCTTAAACTAGGATTTCACAAAATTATAATAAGACAGTAACAATAGATGTGATTCATATATAACTAAAGAATTAAAACGGAAATTATCAATAAAATTTCTAACACAGTAGTCACTAATTGGGCTAGAGCAACAAAATTTTTAAATTATATCTTTTTTAATTATCTGATATCTGAAATTTGAAATTAAACAATCATTACGCTAGCATAAGGTCTGTTTATTTTCATTCTATGGTATTAACTAAAATGGCTAGGATTTTAGCTCATTAATCTTTTGTGTGGAATCTGTGGAATTATTCTGATGCTGAATTTGACCTCGTTATTATTTATTTTGTATTTTGTTGGAATAAAAATAATCCAAAAAATCTTGAATGATTTAAACAAAAGTTTTGAAGACAAGCTATTTGGCACACAGCCTCCTTTTTGCCTAATCTTTATATAATCCAACTCTTGTCTTAACCCAACGCATAATAGTGTAAATACTAAACAATAAATAAGAAACTAAAAATTAATTTTATGAAAATAATAAAAATCTTAAAGTATATAATCAAAACCAACAATTATTCTAAAATATGAATTTGTTGAGATTTATAAAGAAAAAAAATGATAAATTCACGCTTTATTTCAGAATGGTTTAGATTAGGAGCAAATCTTGTTGAGTGATGCTTGTTTATTCTCAATTTAGTACAGATTCTATACAAATATATTTATCGAACTTTGAATAATAAAAAAAAAGAATAAAATTAGTCTATTTAAATAGAGAGTGAACATTTTGATTTTGGAAAATTTTAGTACACAATTTTTTCTTAATAAACTAAGTCTTCAGTCTGCTTATTTCCGGCTTAATTTTGAATTATTTAAAATAGAAATTATCAGTGTCTATCTATCAAAAAATAAAAAATATGCATTGTGAGGAAAGTGTTAAATTCTTGAAAAATCTAGAATACTTAAAACTAAGGACAAAACAGTAAACACTTTGAAAATAAAGCACTAGAAATTTTTGAATATAAAAATGCAAAAGTACGATAATAATTGTAAAGCGATAGTTCTAAGCTTTTTTTTATAGAGTAATATGATTTTGTTTAAATATAAAAAAAATTATTCTAAGAGCAATAAAAGTTAAGTATAATCTCAATCTGGTATTCAAACGAAGTTGAGTTTATTTTGGCAGAATAGATAAAGCTTGCACCTGATTTTTATTTAATTTATGAGGTCATATTTTATTTAATGCTTTTAGCTTTAGACTGCATTAAATTCCTCTATGTGATAAATCTATTTTAACTAATTAACTTGAATGGAACTTTTCTCAAACTGAGATATAGATTTTATGCAAAAAATAACTCAATTAGACCTAGATTTTCAAGTTGAATAAGTTTTAAAAAGAAGAAAAAATTAAATTAAGCCTATAATGTGAATTATTTTTTGATTAGATTTTCTATTTATCAATAACTTTCTATAATTTAGAGAAAGTATTAATTAAACATAAATCATTTATTAAATTCAAGTAAAAAAAGCTTTTTATTTAGCCATATTTCTCTAAAAAAATCAATCGATTAGAAACATTTTTTCGCTATTTTTAAAATAGATTTCTTAAAAATATGAAACAAACTAAATGAAAATTTTTTTTTTATTATTTCATATTTCTTAAAAAATTGTTAAAATGATTTAATATTCTTTAAAATATATACTTATAATATAAAAAATTTTTATTTCTAAAAATAATGAATCAGTGAATAACTCAAAAATTATTTTAAAAATCAAATATCTCATTTTATTTGATGTATTAAGAAATTTAATGTTTTATTTTAAGAATTTTTTGATCAGAGAATGTGTCAATTTAATTTTTAACTGAATAATTGTTTTCTTAATAATTTTAGAATATATTTGACTTAACACTCAAAGGCCTGAGGGATTTTTGACTC
>PJRA01000048.1:2503000-2527472 GCA_016987375.1 Brachionus koreanus
AACAAAAGGGGTTCAAAAGATCCCTCTTGCCTTTGAGTGTTAAGATGCCTTATACTTAAGCTGATCCAAATAATAATGGACGTCAGTAAATATACCACTAAAATAGTCAAAATTTCACAAAAAAAACAAAAAAATCACTATTATTCTATTTATTTGATTTCTTTACCGAACTAATCCTCCTTTAGATAAAAAAAATTAAAAATTTAAAATCAAAATAAATTAAAATAAAAAATAAGTATAAAAATAAAATATAGTAAGTATAATTTAAAGAGGAAAATGATATGAAAATATTTAAAATAGATAAAATGAAATGAGGAGTAACAGGATACAAATGTTTAATTATCTGATGGAAAAAAGAAAAAAAAATTAAGGTAGCAGTTACATAATTGAGTCGGGTATTCAATGTTTTTTGATTAGAAATCGGCTTTGTTTTCCTCCACCAGTCTGATAACTAATGAAATTGAATGACTCAGACCTGTTCCAACATAACTCTCACTCAACTCAAAAAATCGATTCGAGACTGTAAGTAATTTAAATTTATTAAAAGCCTCGTGATGAATGATACTAGAGGAAGTATCATATTTTAATCTAAGTATAGATTTTACTGGTGTAATCTTAATTTTTTGCAAAAGTATATTTTTATAGTAAACATTAAATGTTGAACTGCAATTTTCTGCAAACGATTTCTAAATGCAAAATAGTTGGATATGATTTAACATGTTATGCTACACATGAAAAATTTCGTTAATTTTCTCTACATTAAATTTTTCATTTAAAAAACTTTTTAAAAATTTGTGAAAAAAATTATGCTGAGCAAGATCATTGAATTTTGATCATAAACTTTAAAATGCCAACCGCTTCACTTTTTAGTCTTTTTAATGCAAGAGATAGTTTATTTGGGAAGAAAGGGTCATTAAAATTAAATTGATTGTAATTTTTGAAAAATTCAGAATTAAAATTTGATATTTCATGTTCTTATCAGTATCTATTAGATCAGAGTTTGGACTAAATGCTGAAAAAAGTATCTGTGCGAGATTTTTTCCTTTTTCTCTATCCGTTTTTAATTCCTTTTTATTAGCAATCAAAGTAGGAATCAATTTTGATTCTTTTTGTGAGCCAAATTTATTAATTTTTTCCAAAAAAGCCGTGGATTTTTACCCATCATATGAATGAAATCAAACCAATTTTGGTTACAAAATTTTTTAAATCAAAAGTTAAGTGAATATGAATCTCTTTTTTAAATTTAGAAAACGAGCTTTCGAAAAAATTCTTCTTATTTTTCTACGTTCTTTGATTAGTTCAACTTTGTCTGGCGGTAGATTGAAGTTTTGTAAATTTTCTCTGACTGATAAGGTATGGTATTTGATAAAGTATTAGATCAGCTTGGGTTTCATCGTCATCTGATCGATCTTTATCAGTCAAAGTGTCTGTTTTTAGAATCGGACGTTTTAGTTTAAACTCATTTTTGATCAAAGGTGTAAAATAAAATTAAAATTTCTATCAAAACTTTGAATCATAAATAGTATTTTTACAAAAACCTAAGTAATACGCACAAAGCTTTAAAAACCTTGATGTTTATGCATGCTTTAAAAATAATTTGATAGTTTTTGAAAGCAGTTGTTTAGTTTTTTGAAATTTTTGAGATGAGTTTTCATTCAAACGTTACTATATCTATATATATTTTTAAAGAGCGCAAAATTTTTTATTAAATGATATATTTTTCAAGTATTAAGTGAAATTAAGTTGCACTTTAAAAGACCCTCTAGTCAAAAATCTTTTTACCCCCCCCTTAAAGAAACAAGTTTTCATAGGTTTTCATATACGTAGATTACGAATATGCCATCGAAAATTGTCGATTAAGATAGTGATGTCGTTTTGCTAGGCGTGAACCTTTCATTTTTAAACATTTTCTTACAAGTCAAAGAAAAGGCTCTAAGACTTGTGGCTTTTACACAACTTATAGTGCATTTTTTTTCTTTTTTTTCGAATAAGAGAATTTAAGCAAAAAAAATAATTTCTGAAATTAAAATTTTTTTTTCAGAATACTCGTTTACTCAGTTTAACTTCTTTCAAATGTCAGACAAAAAAATCGTATCTTTTCGCTATTGATTAAATTTATTTATTATCATAAAAATCAATTTTAGCAAGCAAATTATGCTCACAATAAAATCAATTTGAATTTTAATTTAATCAAATTGCCTGAAGTTTTTCAGTTGTTAAACAAAACAATAGACCTTGCCAAAATGCCTTCGACAAAAAGATCCAAAACAAATTCAGACAAAAATTTTATATTTCCAGATGTTTTAAATGAAGCAGCAGTTCGATACAATAATTTTTTACTAGATTATTGTCAAACATCGGTATCTGCATTGTCAGGAAGTGCAGCAGGAATTATTGGACTGACAGGATTAAACGGATTTGTATTCTATTTTATATGTTCAATTATTTTATCGTTTTTGATCCTAGTACATCTAAACGAGAACAAAAAATCATATTTTACACCAGAACAGTCAATCATAACTGCCAATTTATGGTCAGGTATTCAAACATATTTATTGTTTTGGACATTTTTATACGGAATGATTCATGTTTACTAAGTCATTTTAATATTCTAGTCAAGATTCATTAACTATTTATCTTTAATTTCAGACATCAGACTTGATAGAATAATGTTTTTTGTTTAAAATTATTTAAGCTTTTAATAATAAATTGTTTTTTAAAGTTTGATTTTTTTAAAAATGGATTGACAATCAAAAAAAAAAACATTAATCCAGTCAACTATCGATAATCCGAGCCTCAAAATTTCGATTTCCCATTACTTCTTGATATATTATATAGTAAATTATTCAATTTATCTGAGATAACATGTCAGATAATATCTGAATTCCGGCATAAATTTTTTCACTCTTCAAGCAAAACTTTTGTTAAATTTATACTGTAATCAGACAAATTAAACTATTATTTTTTTTCTTTTATCTATTATAAAAAAAGCATTATAGTGTAAGATTTCCAAAATTGTAGTAGAATAATAAAACCTGAACTGATTCTTTATTTCCAATCGATTATCTGAGTAAAAACTACACAAAACTTTAATATCAAATGCGTTAAAATTAATAATAAATAAATAAATAAATAAATAAAAATTATTAACAGAATAAAAGAATTTAATTTTACATTTTCAAACAAACAACAATTAAAAAAATAATAATAATAAATTTATTAAAATAAAAAATTTAACCAATTTAACTAGATTTAAAAATCTATTTTATTTTAAAAAATGTATCAATTATCATTAAATTTGAGTTATTTTTGTGTGTACTTTAAAACAAGGAAATATGATTTGAATTGTTTGATCATGATCATATTTTTTTTTATATCAAATTCCCCAAGTCATTTTTTTTAATATTTGGTTTTAGAAATTTATTTTGTCTACCTATTATATTTTTGGTAAAATATCAGTATAATTTACATTATTTCTTTTTAATTTTTTCAAATTTTAGGCCAATATTTATTTTTTTTTAAATATTTAATTTATGCTTCCAAAAATGTTCATGCACTTAAAGATTAGAACAAAAATTAATTATAACTAGACAGGGTTGTTCGAGATATAGATATTAGAATAAATCTATTGGCTTATGAAATTCCTTTAATTTAAGACTTGTGAACAATATTTATAGTTTCACTAATGTCATTTGATTTAAATATTTTTCTTCTCTTAATTGCATTTGCACTATTTCTCGAACATAAATGATGAAATAATTATTATTAGACCATTAATTTTATTATTTGTATTTAGAAAACAAATATATAAAAATTTAGTCTTCAGTTATAATCAAGAGATTAAATGGTCTCTTAAGGTACATTAAAATCAGAAATTAGCGATTTCAATTTCTTTTTAATGCAAATTTTTCTTTTAGTAGGCAATTATCGCTGAACTGTGAGCTTCTTGATTCACACAAAAATTGGATGTACTGATTTTTAATCAAATTTCTTATTTATTTCGATCTAAACAAAAACAATTTGAAAAAAATTCATCACAAAATAAATAGACTTATAAGGAACTAGTTAAATAGTCTTTTGAAATCTAGAATTTAAAAAAAAACTAATAAAATTAAAGCTAAAATGTTATTTATGAATGCAATATTTATTGTTCTTGGCAATCTTCCATGAGGAAAATAATTTAAATCGACTTTTGGTCGTTTATTGCTTCTAAAATTTATTCTAGAAACATATTTTTTTGGCTTTTATTTTTTCTAACTGATAAAATAATTTTATTATACTGACAAATTGTATTTAATTTTGACAAAAATATTTTTTTCAATGGAAATTACAAATAAAATCATGTTACAAAAATAAAAATTTAATACGACTAAATAATTCAATAAAAAAATAACAAAGAAAGAAAGAAAATTTTAATAAAAATTAAATAATCAAACAATTTCATTTTTTTTTCGAGGTCTTTTTCAGGCGGCTTTTGAGGCTTCCATCGGTTTCTTGTACGACAGCTTCATGGTTGCTCTTTTTAACATCTAAATCAACATAAGTAACTTCTTAAATATTTATAGTACTTTAAATGTAATTATTATAGTCCAACTAGTGTCTCAATAGAGTAATGTTTTGCTGATAATTTGAAACTACTGTATCATAGAGACTATTGAAAACAAATTTGATTGAGTCTAAATAAACCCAAATTTTTACATTTGTGTCCATTTCCAATTAGCTATGATATTAATTTTGTTTTTTAAAAACAATTTGTATAAAATCAATATTAAGTTCTCCTTATCAATATTAAGTTGACCATAATCTACGTAGATTCCAAACATTATTCGAAATTTTTACAATATCTAAAGAAAAAAAATGCTTCCTATAATTTTTCGATATCTAAATCAATATTAATAAATATATATAAATAATAATTTATATTTACATAATTTGTAATCTATTTTCTCTTGCTATTAAATTTTGTATGTGATTTCAGATAAAAAGACCAACAAAGTTACTTAAAGATTTGCTCGACATGCAGTCTACTGTAGCTGTTACCCTTATTGTTTTACTTTAATTATTACTTACCGAATTTACTATTATTTCAGAAATTAATAAAAGCAATTTCTTTTTTTTCAGGTGGCTGAAAGGTAGGACTATGATCCACTCCAAACTGCCCGGGTCTAAACCAAAACTATATTTAAAAAAAAAATATTAAGTTCGTTAAAAAGTGGAGAAGTTTTGACAAATTTTGAAAATCCTATTGATTTTTTTATTAATATATTTTGACGAGTGTTAAATTTGTTCAATTGCGTTATGCTGATGTGAAGCATCTCAAGTTCATACTTGAATATTGATTGACAAAATTGTTTATAAATGAAACCAATAGTTTTGGGATTTAACCCACCAGGCTTGCAACAAAAACCATATAATGAGTAAAATGTCCGTTTGCATTTGTGAATTTTTTTCTCAATTTACTATATTTTAAAAGAGTTAATTTTATTATTTGTCAAAAAAGTGTCAAAAATGAATTATCATATAAGTATATACAAATTGCAATCTACTACAATGACTCAACATTTTTTGCCTATTTCTTTAACTGTTGTGGATGTTTTAGTTGAACAGTTTTGTTTATTGTTTCCAGTTATTAAACACTTCCATGAAAAATTGTCAATGTCATCATTTCCTTTTTTTTAATTTCGTTTAAACGATAATAGTCCCATCTCCATCATCTCCAAGCTATTCAATTCTTCAATGACTTCATCTACAGATTCGATTTTATTTTTTAATAGTTTCAAAGATCAAAAATCGAGTGAAACATAAATTTCGCTATTTTAAATTGATTATTTTTTAGAGACTTGCTATTTTGAATAATATTTAAAAATTAACTTGCTTTTTCGTAATTAAAATCGTAATCTTTCTATTTAGATTTAATTCTATTTAATTGGAGAGCTATTATGAACCCCTTTTGTTACTTTCTTTATTTGTTTTTTATTTAATAAAATTAATCATTTTTTTTTCATATTTTAAATCAGAAATATTATTCAATTAATAAAATTGTTTAATTTTGGATTACAAATAATTTTATTTTCATTGAAAAAAAGTAAAAAACGAGTCAAATAAAATTAGTCGAAAAATCCCTCAGGCCTTTGAGTGTTAATATTATTTTATATGATTAATTTTAATACCTAAAGATTAACTCTTGGAATTTAAATGATATTTAAAATTGATCATTATATAAAGATGCAATTGAATTGCATAGAATCTCATTCATCTATAGAAAATATGTCTGATGGTCAAACTGAAAACTAAGATCAAATGTAGATAATAAGATGTAAAACTAAGTTACTTAAGTTAGACAAAAACTTTGGCTAATTATTTTGAATATGGGAGTGTTATAATAAAAAAATTATCAAAAGACATTTTAGCTTTTTAATGTAAAAATAATAACGTTCGGTATCAGTATAAATGAATTGGCAAATTAAAGTTGATGACTAATAAACTTGAAAAAGATGCTTTAAGTTATAACTACAATATTTTTTATTCAAAGAAATAGTAACTAATTTTGGAAATATTTATAAATTTCGATTTTACATAAAAAATTAAAAGAATTTAGTCCATCACTCTGTATGCAAAAGAATAAAAAATTAAAGTTTTACTCAAATAAAAAGTTTTTTACAGATTAATAATTAAAAATTAGAATTATTTATTTAAAAATTAATTAAGCCAAGTTTTAGTTAAATTTCAAAATTATTTTTAAAGTTAAACAGAAAATCTTAAAATATTTTTTTCAAGTATTGTTTTGTTATTAACGATCAAAAACCGAAAATGCAGACTTATCCACGCATTAAAAATATAATTTTATTTATTTGGCGGGTTTAAAAATTTGGATTACAATAAATCTAAAAAATTAAATAAAATAATTAAAAATAATTTTTAATTGAATCTAATTTAATACATAATTTTCAATTTTTCAATGTGGAGATAAGTCCGCATTTTCGATTTTTGGCCCAGCATTTTTACAGGTTTTTTGAATTTTAATATCGCGTCAAAACGTGAAATGCGCATTTCATGCACGCATCCCAAAAGCACCGAATTTAACATTTGGTGGATGGTCGATTATGCGAGAACTAAAACCTAAGAATCAAAAGTTATACCATGCATGATATCGCAAGGATTTATGGTTAAAATAAAACTCGGAAGGAGTGTTTCTTTTTATTCCATCAAAATAAGCATATATAAAAAAAAATGATAAATTCTAATGTTTTTTAATTTTAGATTTATGATTAATAAAAAAAATTCTTAAAAATTATTTTATTTTTTTAACTGAAGACAAAGAAAAAATGTAATATAAAGCGCCATGTTAAATTTAGGAAGAAATAAAAATAAATCTGCCAAAATAGACATATGTGATTTTTTTTCAGAAAATACTATTTTTCGAATTTTTCTTTTTGTAATTTTTTAAAAGTTATTTAAATCTTAATAAAATAAGAAAAAAAACTCCTATATTTTTTATTACTATATTGTTACGGTTAACTATTTCCCAAGCTCCGACGAGATCGAGTTAACTGTGAATCACTATTGAGCAAAAAAAATATGACAAATTTAAATTATTTTATTCAAAATTTTAAGCAAATTGTTGAAATAAAAGCAACTAAAAAGGCTCATAAAACTCTATAAAAATTATAATAATGATGAAAAAAAAAAGTAAACCAATAAGAATATGATGATCAAGAAGAAAAGCTTAATTTATTGCTAAATTGGAAGATAGAGTAGCGTTTTGATTGGACAAAATCAAAAGGGAATTGGACGCAGAAGATGAAGCGCCAACTGAACTTGAACAAATCGATGACGATGATGGAGAATTAGATGAAAGAGAACAGTACGATTTATTAGATTTTTTCATGTATGAATTACTAAACTGAGGGCTGTGATAACCATTTGAGACACCAATATTTCCAATCAAGTGACTTTGCTTTCCAACTTCCCTCTTCTCCTTCATTCGTCTATTCTGGAACCAAATTTTAACCTGTCTCTCAGTTAATTTAATACTTGCGGCAATTTCAACTCGTCTCTTCCTAGTCAAATATTTGCTGTAACAATACTCTTTTTCCAGCTCAAAAGTCTGATGCCGTGAATAGACTTGTCTGTGTTTACGTTTGTACAAAGATCGCTCTCCTTTTAATATATTTAATTTAATTAATATTTTTTTAATTCAAATAAATACGAAAAAGAAAAAAATTTTTTTTTTCTAATTATTTTTATTATTCTAAATTCAAAACTACCTTGTTGGGCCCATGGTGCTGACACACTATTTGGATTAGGACTTGACTCATTTAGATCACTCTCATCATCTTCGGAATTTTCGCTCTCGTTCTCATCACTTTCCAAGCTATTTGACAAATACGACTGGCCAGTTGATGAGTGAGAAGAAGGCGAAATAATGGCAATAGCATTCGTAGCTTTCAATTTAGCATCTAGCTCATTATTTTGTTCCGATATTAAATTTGCACCAATGCTATCAAATTTTTTGCTCATATCCAACTCAAAGCTTGGTGCCATCATTATGTCCGAACTGTTAAAACTATTCGTTTCTTGTTCCTTAGGCATGTCCCATGCAGAACTCATTTGGTTAAAATTAGCATAACTTTGATTCTGTGGAAAGCTTAAATTACTATAATTCTGACTAGGATACATGTAATTAGTAAGCGTTTTATTGTTGTAATCTTTGTTTGCCGGATAAGAGTAGTTGTAGTTTGTTTGGTCCATGAAATAGTTGTTATTTCCATAGAATTGAGTGAAATTTGACGAATTAGTGTAAGGCTTTGATTGAGTATTGTAAGAAGTGCTGACTGGATAAGTCGAGTAAAAAGGCTCGGCATAGGCCGACTGATAAGCATACTTTTGGCTGGAATTCCAGTCGTATTGGCCATTCCAGAAATTGTCTGATTTGCAAACACTGGACAAAGGAGCTGAATTGTCATTTTTGGCATAAGTGTTCAAAAAAGCGTACTTGGGTCCGTGTGCTGTGCTGGCTTGAGCTGCAAATTGATTTGTGTCTGAATCGTTTTTTCTAGTTTCACTATAAGTGAAACTCAATTTATCATGTTTATTGTTATTATCATCATTAATTTTATAACCCGAGTGATTCGTATTGATATTGTTAGTAGTGATGGTGGTAGTGGTGGTGGATAATAAAATGTGATCTTTATTACACTCATTAAAAGCCTTATCCGCCATAAAATTAATTTTTTTATTGCACAGAGAGTAGTTTTTTTTGTGAAATAGTGGTAAGTGCACGTCTAATAAGTTAATATATCACCAATTGATTTATTAGGTAATATAAACTCGAATACCAAATTAAAAGAGGCTCTTAATTTTATGATAGGTTTTAATTTTTTTATTTTTTTTTTGATGATGATGATTTTAATGTTGCAAGGGTAATAAAAAACAAAAATTAAAAATAAACTTTTTTTATTTTATTTTTATTTAGCTATTTGTTGTTGATTTTTGTTGTTGTTGATAAAATAAAATGAAAAAATTTAATTTGTCATAGAAATTCTTGACAATTTTTGTCCAATAAAAAATATGAAAAAAGTTGATATTCTCCAAATATCCAATTGAAAAAATAGAAAAAAAAAGTATAAATAACAAATATATGTATAAATTTATGTATATCGGATCGGCTTGATCAAATAGAACGTAGAACGGGACAATTTCGAAGACGGGAGCATTTATCTTCTTTTTTTTTACGAGTTTAATTTTAAAACTAATAAAAATTAATGACTTTTTTACTTGCTAATTTTAAATTACTCGTGATTTATTTACGAGCCACTTCAGAATTTCATTAGAAAACAATCAAAACATACCTTAGAATTAAACGTGAATTTCACAGCAATGTACTAAGTTTAATTTAATGGCACCCTCTGGATTAAGATTAATGCTAAATTTGGCACAATATCTCAATGCATCAATAACGATAAATGCTGATAAAAAAAATTTAATTTTAAAATTTTAATCTTGTTTAATTTAGATAATAATTTATAATTAAATTTTTGATTTAAGTCGGTATAAAAGAAAAAAAAGAAAAGATAAGAAATTTCTTTCTATTTTTCGGCTGAGACATAATGTAATCTTGGCCAACCGATCGGTATCTGTACTCTGTCACATTAAATAAATGCCGGTATTGATCCATTACTCAATAAAGAATTTTTAATTTTTAATCATGCACGTGATCTTAATCTATAATCCCCATAATCCACCCGTTTACATATCTTTTTTAATTAAATAAATAATAATAACCGTTATATATATATATTTGAGCTTTATCTAAGTAAAGTAGAGTTAATGGACCAGTTTAATCAAGTTCAAGCTTGATTCTTAATTCTTAATGCAATTTTGGAAACTATTCAATTTTAATAGAATTAATTTTAATTAAAATGACGGTAGAATCCTTCTGTAAATAGTGTCACCTATCATCTTATCAACCTGTCTCCCTGTATGTGATCAGTGATTCACGTAATATGTGACCAATTTCATTTCTTGGATCTCTCTAGTGATCGACCTTGGTCACCAATTTTGTGATCAAGAAATAAGTGACCAAAATTGATCGCTTGAATTTTTTTTCGATCACATATATGTATATTTCTGATCTCCTAATGTTATTTTTGATTACTTAATTTTTTGATTTTGTTATGTGTTAATTATTGTTTGTGTGTTAGTCATGCAAGCAGAGGGTGGAGGGTTCAAAACCCACTGAGGGTGAAAAAATCTTCAAAATGTCTCAGCCATACGGGGCGCATGTTTAAACCCCTTTCATATAAAATTGGGGGACTGGTTTCGACTGGGTAAAATTTTCAGTNNNTTTTGATTAAAAAATTTTGGTCACATATTTCTTGATCACATAACTAGTGATCAGGGTCGATCAATAAATTTTTATCTATTTATTTGTTTAGTTGTGCCGAGCTAAAATTCGCTCAGAAAAAATTAAAAAAGAATAAATTGAAATAATAAGATAAGGTTAGAAGTAAAAGATAATTAAAAAAAATGATTAGCTCAAATAAAAAGTGATAGTTTAAACATGTTAAAATATTTTAAGTTTTAAGAAAAAAAGAAAAAGTTAGGTAGCAATTACACAATCAAGTCAGGTATTCAATACATCTTTATTCGAAGCCTTTATGTTATATTTTGAAAAGACCATTGAAAAGGATTTTTAAACATATATCTTAATTTTCTACTTATAAAGATCGTTTTAAAATAGCATTTTTCAGCTTATTTTTTTTAAATTTTACAAAAATAATATTAATAATATGGGGTTAGGAGAAGTTAATTATTTTCCGTAAAACAATAAAATAAACTTTTTTGATTAGAAGTTCTCAAATTTAAATTGTTAAATTGGTTCAAAATAGGCGCAAGATATAAGATATCAATTTAAATTTGTTTGGATGTTAGTCAATAGAAAAAAGTGCAAATTATAGAATTTTTAATTTATAGAAAAGAATTAGTTTAAAAGCGCTAAATTTAACTTTCGAAAAATGTTACAAACTGTTTTTAATTGAGGAACCTCTACTAGGTAGAATAAAAATGACAATATTCAAAGGATTAATTAGACCTTTAAGACTCAATAATAGGATCTAAGATGGCCCTCAAATTGATAATCATATCTTCTGCTGCTTGCTTCAAAATGTATGACGACACTTTTTTTTTTTTGTTGAATTTAATTTGCCATGTGTCAGACTATGCTACCAATATGTCTAGATATATCTGCAGTTTCATTGAATCCTCTATACGCAATAATGATCTCGCCAACTTGCTTTTGCCCCCGTAGAGCTTTTAAAGTGAGCTACAAACTTCCGATAAGTCATTAATGAAAAAGATGAAAAGGAGATGACCAAGCATTGATCCAGAGAAATGCCGCTAGTGACCGTTACCCATTCTGAAACCACTTCACCGATAACAACTCATTGCTTGCGATTGCTTAGGAAAACATAGACCTACTTAATGATTAATTCTGGAAAATTCGTAGTAATGAATAGCAGTTCATGTGAAACTTTATCGAGTTCGTTCTCATAGTACAGATATATGACATTCGTCGACTGTCTATGACACACCAGTTCGTCAAAAAGTCCATCATTGGTAACGCAAACTTTGTGAGCCATGAAGCTGTGTTTATTAGTGGTGTGATTTTTCTTCCCGATATGTTTCAACATGTAGTCTTTAATGAGCTTTTCCAAGACTGTGGATGAGACAGAGGTCAGAGAGATTGAGCAAAAGTTGCTTACCATTATTCTGTTACCCTTTTTATGAATTGGAAAACAGTTATAAAACATTTTAGTAAAAACATACTCCGCAAGGAATTAGAGAAAAATGTATAAAAATAATAAAAAAATCTAATTGAATAGTGTTAGTAGTACTAGTTAATTAAAAATTTTTTATTTAAAAATTAATAGAATAATCAAAACAATTGGTAATTTTCCACAAGTAAATTTGATTGTCATGGACAACCACTGAGTGAGAATTCTAAAGTTTTCAATACCTAAATTTTTGTGAATAAAGACAGTGTATTAAAATCTCATTGTAGTAATTTCTTGTGAGTAAAGTTGTATCTTTAGGTATTAAAATATTTTGGTACAAATTTCTTAATTTTGTGCAAAGTATTAAATTCTTTAAATAAGCTAATAGTATTAACTTCTAAAATAAAAATTTGGTTTTAGTTAATATTAGTTTTGGTTTCAAATATTTGTCTTAAATTTCTATAAACCTGTTTATTTTTATTATTTTTTGTCTTTTTTTTTGAACATCGCCTTAAAGGCGTTCATTGAAATTAATGATAATAATAATATTTAGTTTTGGTATTCAGGGCTTTGGGAATTCGTTTCTTTGATATTAGATTCGTGATATTATTTTCGTTTGATATGAACTTGGCATGAATCCCATAAATAACTTATCAAAAACTGTGAAAATTGATTCAAAAAGATTTTCATAATTAATTAAGTGCTAAATTGACTTAAGGATTTTTTTCAGATATTATATTTAGTCGATACGATTTTGAGTATAGATGAAATGATTCTTTTTTGCAAAATAATCGATCATAAAAAACTTTATTATATAACTATATAAATTTGAAATTTAAACTTTTAATTTTTAAAACTTAAAAAGATATAATTATTTAAAAAGAAGACAAAAACTTTTTTAATTTAACTTGAAAAAAACTACTTGAAAATTTATTTTTAACTTTAAAATTTATTCAATAAATCAAATAATTTTTAAAATTTTATTTTTAATTTTATAAAAAAACTTGCCATAGATTTTTCTTAGTATCCCTTAAACAATTCAAATGAATACGAATTAAAAAGGAGATAATGTTTTTTTTTCAGATAAAAAATAGAAGTGTCTGATATGAAAAATAACATTTATCAGATATTTGGTATTTTTTCAGATTTGAAAACATCAGAAATATCAGAAATATTTAAACTATACTTCAGATATGAAATAGTCAAATTTATAATTAAATCGCTTGATATTTCATTTAGATAAAAAAGAAAAACTATCAATTTTCACAAAAATACTATTTATTCAAGACATTCAAGATAAGCTATACCGATGATGTGCTTAGACAATTAGTGCTTGAACCATCACTACTCCTTTTTTCCCAATAATCTTTATAAAGTTGGAATGTTGATTGATTTTCGGTCAATAATATAGCTCTTTAATTTAAATATTATTTTTATTATTATTACTTATTCAAAATTTAAGCATATTGACAGTTGCATTATTTTAAAGAATAAAAAGTGATTTTTGTTATTAAATTGTTGCGAAAAAATCTAAATTTAAATAAAAATTGACACTATATTTTTTTAATTGACAGTTAATTAATTTATTTGACCATTTTTAATCTGATAAATGTATATCTGACATTTATGTTTTTTATCTGACGGATTCTCATCCATCCATTAATAAGCAGCAAAGAAAAAATCAATCTCAAAGCCGGTTTTTCCCAAAACTGTTTTCAAGCTGGTTTTACAAAGTAAGGCCTACCTGAAATCATGAAAAGGTTTTATCCAGTGAATTAAGTAAAGTGATGAATTCATTTTAATGATTCTTTTGGTATTTCAAAAACTAAAAGACTAAATATTCCAAGAAAGAATATGTGTTCAAGTACTTTTCCAAGGCATCTTATGGTCGTAATAATTGATCTTGATCTTGTAATTCAGATCTTGTAATTTAGATAATTTCAAGAATTTAAAGCGACTTGTAAGTCATTGTCTAGTACTATTGCATCTCAACATTCCTTGACCATCTCCTTGAGAAGTTTAACTCGCTGCTAGTCTAAGTTGTGATTCTAATGATCGATTTGCATCTTGATCAAATATATTTATTGAAAAAAGATCTACTGGTAGTCAAGTTTAACAGACAAGTTCA
The DNA here is from genome assembly GCA_016987375.1 of Brachionus koreanus. Lineage (NCBI taxonomy): Eukaryota > Metazoa > Rotifera > Eurotatoria > Ploima > Brachionidae > Brachionus > Brachionus koreanus. The sequence goes on from PJRA01000048.1 coordinate 2,517,404, forward strand.
TAAAGATTATTATCACAAGCTACGTCAATAATTGTAAAAACTAAATTTGGAGCTTTTGTAAGACCTTAATCTTCTTAAGAAAAGGTTACCACAAATAATATCTAATATTTTTTTCCAAACCCTTAATTTGTTATAAGAACAATTGAACCATACGTAAATAAAGAAAAAGTTTTTTTTTTCTTCTAACTAATGTTCAAAAAGGAAGATTGGCCGTTTGCTTTAAAATTAAAAAATATTTCTCTAAAATTTGATGAAAATTTCTAGGAATTTTAACTGAAGTAATTTAGTCAAAAGCAAATACAATTTGTCAATATTTGCTAATGCTGGTAAAAAAAATTGAATAAAAATTTTGATGTTATTTTCAATATAAAATTTTGAAAAAATCTATAAACATTCCTATTTTTTTAAGAAAAAAAACTGTTATTTTAGTAAATTTACCAAGAATAAGTTAAAAAAATAAATGCGATAAATTGACGTTAAAACTTAAATAAATCGAACTAAATAATTAAAATGAAAATACTAAAATGAAATTAAAAAAAAAGGATAAAAAAGAATATATATCCTTAAATTCTCTATAAAAAAAAAACTAAAATGAATTCAATCTTGTTAGTAACACTTTTATCGCTTTTACAAATAATATCAACTGATAGTACCACTTCATCAAATTTAAATAGTATTAGTACAACAAAAAGTCCAACGGGTTCAATTAGTACAACAAATTCTCCTAGTACTACCACCACATCAAGTTCTCCTAGTATTACCACCACATCAAGTTCTACTAGTACAACATCAACATCAAATTCTCCTAGTACTACAATAACATCAAATTCTCCTAGTACTACAACAACATCAAGTTCTACTAGTACTAGAACTACATCAAATTCTCCTAGTACTGCCACCACATCAAGTTCTACTAGTACAACATCAACATCAAATTCTCCTAGTACTACCACCACATCTAGTTCTCCTAGTATTACCACCACATCAAGTTCTACTAGTACAACATCAACATCAAATTCTCCTAGTACTACAATAACATCAAATTCTCCTAGTACTACAATAACATCAAATTCTCCTAGTACTACAACAACATCAAGTTCTACTAGTACTACAACAACATCAAGTTCTACTAGTACTGCCACCACATCAAGTTCTACTAGTACTGCCACCACATCAAGTTCTACTAGTACTACCAACACATCAAGTTCTACTAGTACTACCACCACATCAAGTTCTCCTAGTACTACCAACACATCAAGTTTAACTAGTACTACAACAACATCAAATTCTCCTAGTACTACCACCACATCAAGTTCTCCTAGTACTACCAACACATCAAGTTCAACTAGTACTACAACAACATCAAATTCTCCTAGTACTACCACCAAATCTAGTTCTACTAGTACTACAACAACATCAAGTTCTACTAGTACTACCACCACATCAAGTTCTACTAGTACTACAACAACATCAAATTCTCCTAGTACTACCACCACATCGAGTTCTCCTAGTACTACCAACACATCAAGTTTAACTAGTACTACAACAACATCAAATTCTCCTAGTACTACCACCACATCAAGTTCTACTAGTACTACAACAACATCAAGTTCTCTTAGTACTACCACCACATCAAGTTCTCCTAGTACTACAACAACATCAAATTCTCCTAGTACTACCAACACATCAAGTTCAACTAGTACAACATCAACATCAAATTCTCCTAGTACTACAACAACATCAAGTTCTACTCGTACTACAACAACATCAAATTCTCCTAGTACTACCACCACATCTAGTTCTACTAGTACTACAACAACATCAAATTTAAATAGTATTACTTTCACTACACTTATTCAACATTCATTAACTTTTGGAAAACAAATATCTGAGAATATTTTTATTGAGGGATATATTTATCAAAAATTTTCTCTTTCAAATTATATTTTTTTATTCAAATTAAAAAATCATTTTAAAAATTTACAAGTAAATCGTAATTTTTTTTCTCAAAATATAATTGATTGTTTGTCAAAATGTATTTTTTTTCATGAATGCACATATCTTTCATATAATAGTGTTAATTCTGATTGCATTTTTTTAGTAGAGTGATTTTTTTAATTTAGTTTGCTATAACTAACAAAAACTAAAAAACTTTGGAAATTGTAGTACAATATTTATGGGAATAATTATCTTTTTAATTCAATTTGTCTGAAATTTTAAGGATGCCAATGTCGAATCCACAAACTTGGAAACCAATCCAAAGAGAACTTTAATTGTTCTGTTCTATTTTAAATTTTAAAAAATCGATTTTTTTCAAATTTTATAACCAGATTTTAGATTCAGATTTGATGATGATAATTTCCAATTTTTGTATGTGTTTTAATATTAGAAATCTAAAATTTCAACACTTAACATTTCATTTTTTTGCCAGAATATTTTTTGAACCATTATTAAAAAAATAAATTAATAATATAAATTTGAATAAATTTATAAAAACATTGACATTTTTTAATAGTTCTAATCATTAATTTTTAAATTAAAGCCATTATGTTAAACGAAAAAGAAAATTTATTTTTATTTTTATGCTCCTTTTTTTGTGAGATCTTAATTAGAATTAGTAAGAAAAGTAATGGGAAAATATAGAGAATTTCATGAGATTCGCACATTTCGAATCTTAGGTTATTATTATATTAAATAAAAATTTTCTAAATTTGACTTTGAAGCTTAAATCAATAATTATGATAAATTTGTGAAATATTATTAACTTTTTTAAAGATTCAAGATCAAAGGTTTAATTCAATAATCAAGATAAGTGTATGACAATAAAGCTGTTGCTGTTTTCCTTTTTTTAAATTAAGTAAATAAGTAAATTTAATTAAGAAAAAATAATTTTTATATTTTTCTTTTAATACTAGTCAAAAAAAATGTCTCGAACAAAATTCTTAATTGTACTCGACAAGAATCATTAAAAAAACTAGAAATTTTAGCATAAAAAATAAATTATAAACAACAATAATTTGTGAAATTATTTAAAAGACCACTATTTGAATAATCTTGAGAATTTTTATTTTTTTATTTGAGCAATGTCTAAAGACATCAGTTATCTTTTTGATCCAAATATCGGCAAGTACTATTATGGTAGTTTTTCTTTTAAGGTTGATGTTAAAAAACTTATACTTTACTTTTAGGTCATCGTCATCCAATGAAACCACACAGGCTTACATTAACTAATTCTCTTGTTATGAATTATGGCCTCTACAAAAAAATGAAAGTAATTATTATATTATTACTTTTGATTTTAAGTAAAATTTTCTCATTTATCAATTTTTAGATGTACATACCAGCACAAGCTACATTTAAAGACATGTGCCGTTTTCACTCTTCTGATTATATTGATTTTTTGCAAAGAGTTACCCCAAATAATTCTGCTGAATTCCAGCAATTTTTTCAACAATATAATGTAATGGAAGACTGGTAAATTTAATCATAAAAATCTTTTTTTTCCAATTTTGAAAATGAATATTCATTATTTAGCCCAATTTTTGATGGATTGTTTGAATTTTGTTCGAAATATACTGGTGGAAGTTTGAGAGCAGCATCAATGATAAATAATAATGTAATTTTTTTTCATCTAATTAAAAACAAAATAAATTTCTAAATTAAACACTTATTTCAGCAATGCGATATAGCTATTAATTGGTCAGGTGGACTGCATCATGCTAGAAAATTCGAAGCTTCTGGCTTTTGCTATGTTAATGACATAAATATTGCGATACTGGAACTATTGAAGTAAAAAATTAAAATTTTAGAAAAAAAAATTTAGATAAATCTTGATCTAAAGATATCATCCGAGAGTTTTGTATATTGATATTGACATTCATCATGGTGATGGTGTTCAAGAGGCCTTTTATTTAACAGATAGAGTTATGACTGTTTCGTTTCACAAATACGGAAATACATTTTTTCCCGGCACTGGAGACATGTTTGAAATAGGGTCTGACTATGGTAAATACTACTCTGTAAATGTTCCGCTAAAAGAAGGCATAACAGACACAGACTACTCGTACATATTCAAACTAGTCATTAATGATGTAATGGAATTTTATAGACCAACGGCAATTGTGTTACAATGTGGTGCCGACAGTTTAGGGGGGGATAGATTGGGATGCTTTAATCTAAGTATTAAAGGACATGGGTAGTTATTTTAGTAATTTTTTTATTTAAATAATTAATTGTTTCATAAAAAAATTTAAAGAGAATGTGTAAAATACGTTAGAGAGCTAGGTATTCCAACAATAGTTTTAGGTGGTGGCGGATACACTGTTCGAAATGTTGCTCGATGTTGGACTTATGAAACATCTCTGATTGTCGATGAAGCTTTGAATCCGGAATTACCCGATAATGGTTTGTTGAAAATAGTTTTTAAACATAGAGAAAAAAGTTAATCAAATGATTTCTATTTAGAATATTTTGAATATTATTCACCGGACTTTTGTCTTCATCCTGATTTGTTTAATCCTAAAATAGATAACCACAATACGCGTCAAGTAAAAAAACTGACTTATTTATTAAAAAAAAAGATTAAAATTTAAAAATTTCTAGTATCTAGATTTTATCCGACAGACAACTCATGAAAACTTGAGAAATATTGCTCATGCTCCATCAGTTCAAATGCAGAGTGTTCCAAGTGATTTTTTGTCAGCTGATTTAATAAGTCAAGATGAAGCTTTACCAGATGTTACACAAGACAATGTTGTTGTATCGAACGAACGGTAGTAAAAACACAATTTATAAATTAATGTTGGTTTTGATTTTTAATTTTTCTAGAGTCGAAGCACCTAATGAATTTTACGATTCGCCAAAAGATAATGACAAATCTGAATGACATGTAAATAGTCCTCAAAATTTAGGAACGATCAATGTTTGTTCTATGTTTCAAGTTTTATGTTTAACCTTTTTGTCTTGAAAGTTTTAAAATAAAAATATAGTCAATGTAAAATAGAGTGAAAAAGCTTTAATTTTTTTTTAGCTGAGAATTTTTATTAAAAAAATGTAATAAAATTTTTTTTTCAATTTTTGTAAAATGGCTATTGGAATGACCATTTTTTAAATTATGGTTTTTATTTTTTATATTTTCTAAGCTTAAATTTTTCTTAAAAGTGTCTTTAAGTCAAAAATCAATTAACAAAAAATACAAGCAAAAGAGCTCGATTGATAGTCTTAGCAAAAATATATTAAAAAATTTGATTGCCCGTGATTTAGGCCTTGTCAGTCCTAAGAAATTGATTATTAACTCCAACACAGTTGCAGTCCAAGAAATTAATCTAAGCAAAAAAAGGTCAATTGAATATCAACCGCATTCGATTAATTGGCTTAATTTAGATAATGTCGAGTCTAGATAGTAAAATAAACAAAAAAGTTTTTAAAAATTAGATTTTTAGTCTGTTATAGTTTATTGGCTGCAAGAAGTGATGGAAATTTTGTATGCTTTGATACTTTTCAGCAACCCATAGAAAATGAACCTTTAAAAAATATATTCAATTCATTTTCTCATCAAAATACTCATTCCTATTCAATAGGCTGCATCCAATGGTATCCTTTAGACACGAGTACTTTTTTTCTAAATATGCTGCTTTGCTCTCTTTGAAAAGTTAAATCAAATTTAAATTTAGCAATGTTTTTTACTAGTGGTATGGACAAGAGATTTAAAGTTTGGGATACGGCTAATATGGTTGTAGTTGATGAATACAATCTTGACAAAAAAATTTACAATCATCATGCTTCAGTGTTAGCCTCAAGTATTGGGAAAAATGCTATAGCACTGGCTTTAGATGACGGACAGATCCGTCTTGTTGACATAGATTCTGGTTCATTTACTCATACCCTAAAAGCTCATGCAAATGGTCATTGTGTTTCTGCTCAATGGTCACCAACAGAACCGCATATTTTAGCAAGTGCTGGGTAAAAAAAAAATTTAAAACTAGATAATTTTTATTTTTTATTTATCATAAAATTTTATCGATCATGACCATCAAAAACAAGTTAAATGTAAGAAAGAGCTTAATCTCCCACAATAGCCATTAGTTTTTCATTTATAAATTAATTAATGAAATTTTGTAGTAAAAAATATAAGCTTCAAATAAATCATGTAGAATAATCTTGCTAGTATCTTTAAACATAGCTAAAAAAAGGAATTTTTTTATCTATTTGTTGATTTGTGTGTATGCTGAGCTGAGATGGCTTTAAATAAATTTTCATCTTATCTAAAATTTTAAATCTAAATCAAGTCTCTAAATCATGTGATCTTGATGAAATATAGCAAATATTGGAATAAATTAAAAATAAAATTAAAGGATTTGTAGGATATTTTTGAAAGTGTCTTGACAACCAAAAAAAAGATTTTTCACATACAATCGCCAAAAATTTCAAAATCTTAATTTTGTGTGTTTTAATCTTATGCCAAAAAGTCTATCTTTCGAACTTGAAAATTACGAGGAATTTAATCGATTCTGTCTGAATAAACACTCAATTCATTATCTTAAATCAAATATGGTAAGTTTTACGCAATGCCCAAACCGTTCGTAGCACAAGATGCGACAGAAATATGGTTTTTGTTGCAGCAAAGAATTTCATGATGTAGAAAAATGTCAATTTCGAACTAAACTGTGTATTTGATTAGAAAATCGTGACAATTTTCGTCAGAAGCACCTTTTTTACATTCTTACGAATTTAGCTAAGGATTTTGTTACTTAAAAAAATCGAAGATATTGCATACATGAAAATACCAGTATCGAAAAACTAAAACGGTTTGTGGAAAATTTATGATTTTAGTATGGTGTCACTAGTGACGACGATCTATAAGCTCAATGTTATTAATAATTTATTAAATAAAAATCTTTTGCAAATAAATTCTGGTAACTACAGTTCTGATTACTATGGTACAAAAGTTAAATAAAAACTATACGTGTTTTAGATTTATAGATAAAGGGATGTGTAAACATGTTATAACTGTATGTTTAAAAAACAATATTGAGCTAAATGAAATCTTAAGTTCGTTATTGTTAGGAGCAGATGATATGAATGCAATAATACGGATCTGAAGATGAAATTGTTACTAAAAATTTTTTAAAGCATTAGTTGATGATGGTTGATCTAATGTTCAAGAAAAAAGGAAGCGAGGACGACCTTATAAAGTTGCAAAGACTTAAGTTGTTGAAGAAAATATTAAGGAGAAGCCAAAAAGGTCAGAGAGCCCGCCTACAAAATCAAAAAAATTACAAATATTTAGTCTAGATTTTGTTATGTGCAATGAGAAAAATATTTTGAGATAAGGATTTTTTTTTTGTGTGTGAAAATCCATTTTTTGGTGGTGATAATCTGATATTTTGGCTGTCAAAAGATTTTTGTCAAAATGTGCATTAAATTAGTGAGCCTTTTTTAACAGATTATTAAGGACCACGAGCTAATGTCAAGGAATAAGCGTGTTTATTGCAACACATCGAGCCACACCAAAATTAAAATTCCACTAGACACCTAAAACTGGTTTTTGAATTTTTAGTTAACTCAATTTAAATTTCTGTTATTCTGCATTTATTTTTTATTTTCTATAATTTTTTCTAAAAAGCAGGAGGTTGAAAATATTCTATCCCTTAAGGATGGGTAATTAAGTAAGAGGTTTATCGGTTCTGGTAATAATTTTATTATCTAAAATAATGTGTGAAATCGGCCGATCTAATTGATTCGGCCGATTTCCGAAATAGCAACATCTCTTTCGATATCACTGGATTAGTTAACTAACTTAACCATGAGCGTTTAAGTTATAATGGATCATAAATAGCTGCTCCTAAACGTCTAACGAGAAGATCGGATAGACGGGCCCAAGGGTACTAATGTAAACATTACAGAAAAGAGGACTCATACCTAAATTATTTTTCAAACAAAATAAAATAAGGATCATTAAAATTTGGTCACCGACTAAAAAGAAGAACCATTTTTTTTGCTGCTTGAAAAATAGTTTTTTATTGAAAAGTTATTTCTAAAAAGGAGAAAAATTTATTTTGTTTAGTCACTTTATTTATTGTATACTGTGTAATTAAATTACCGTAGTATTTTTCAAATGATTTGACAAAATGTTTTTAAAAAATTCTTTAGAGTCCTTTTTTTTTAATCAATTTACAAAAGTCTTGAAATTTTGTTCATAAATAGTTAAGGCTATTAAATATATAAAAGCGTAAGAGAAGTATTAATTAAAATTTATTAAAAAATTCAATGTAAAGAGTATTTAAAAAGACTTCTATCAGTAACCTGAAAATAACTATATTTATTTTAAATAATTACATTAATCTAAAATTTTAATAAAAAATATTTTTTTAGTTCAGATGGGCGAATTTTTTTGTGGGATACCAGGTCTTCTAAATCATGTCTCAATTGTTTTGATCTAGAAAAATCTATTAACTACAAAGTAAAAGCATCAAAGAAACAAAGTCAATCATATTCATTAAAATCATTCGCACATACAAGTTCTATTATAGGTCTAACTTATACGAATGATGGGAACTACTTGATTTCTTTGGGAAAAGACAACACACTTAGACTGTGGAACTCACATAACGGATTGAATACTTTGGTTAATTATGGTAGAATAAACGTTAATTCAGCAGTAGCTGAATCATGTGTTCAAATTTCTTGCACTGAAATGTGCTCTTCAAATTCTGTTTTTGTACCAAGTGAAAATAATTTGATGAGCTATGATATTCTAAATGGAGAAAAAAAACTTGAACTTAAAGCTCATTTGGATTCTGTAAAATGCTGTCTATATAATCCAGCATTAAGAGAGGTTTATTCTGGATCTAAAGATAAGAATATTCTGGTGTGGAACTCAGAAGCCGATGACATAAAAACTGCCAATACCACAGCAAACCTTGGAAGTAATTTACATTCAATTTTGGCAAACATGGGACAAACAAATGCTAATGCTAACACAGACAATTGGAGTGATGAGGATTAAATTCGAAATTTATGAAAGTCTTTATTTTAATTCTTATAATGAATCTCTTAGATGTTTTCAAATTTTTATAGCTTTTGATTTAATCATTATTAAAAGTTGATTTTTCTAATTAATTATTTAATATCATCGCAAATAATTTTTCACTGATTATTAGATTAAAAAATCGCTACTTAGCAACTAAGATAAATGACTATTTTTTTTAAAGTTCTTAAAAACTAAATAAAGTTACATTGAGTCGTTCTTAGATGTCTTGTAAACAATAATATTTTTTTTTTGTTTTTGTATTCAGTTCCAAAAAAAAGAATTTCAATCGTTTTTTTTTAGCAATTAATTGCTAATGGTATTTAATAAATTGATTTTTAAAATGATATTGCCAATAATTGTAAAAAGAATAGTTTATTCTTTCTCAATTAAGATTTATATAAAATTTTTAAAAATATTAAAATTGAAAATATCTCGCTTAAAAACATTTCAAAATACATAAAACAAACAAAATATATAATTGAGAACATCACTTGTTTGCCATCAAAAAAATAATGTTTGATAAGTTTTTCTTTATTAAATTAAAAGATTTGAAAAGGTCGAAAGTCTTACTAAAGTGGAACAATAGAAACGTATTAGATTCTGAAATAAGCTCATATAAGGCTGCTTCACGAGACTGATTTTCGCGAAATCCATACTGATATGGATATAGGATTTTATTTTTTTTGAGATATAAGGATAATTATGACATAAAGTTTTTTTTTTTAAATTCTTAAAGGGACTCGAAAGTTCATTAAATGTTTCATTTATGGAATTTATACAGAATTATTGATCTAATACTGAATCTGATTTTAGATTAGTGATAAAATGATTCATTAGCTCACTGAAAACTGAGATGCTCATTTGTTATTTTTGGGGGTTGGTCAGAAAAACTTAAATAACTTTTTTACTAAAATAGATAATTTAGTTCTGTAAAATGCTTAATGTTTAAGCAACTTTGCTTAATCCGAAAATCGATGTCTGCAAATCTCTGCAATGTAATTGCACACTTGATTAGAATAATTTTTTAATGGCGAGCAG
>PJRA01000048.1:2529694-2603544 GCA_016987375.1 Brachionus koreanus
AAATTACAATCAAGATTTTTAGCTTATAAAGATCATTTTTTAAAATTTTATTTATATGTGATAAAATCAAAGTTTTAATTTTTCAAAAAGGGGTCTAAAAAACCCCTCGGTCGTTCTAGTGTTAAATTAAAAAATTCACTTCTAATAAATCGATTATGTAAGAAAATAATGAATTCTAACACGTGACTTATTTTTTCTTAATAAATTAGTGAAAATTGAAAATTTCTAATTTTTTTATTAAAATGGACACTTTTTGGTCAAAATATATAGACTTAAAAGTCAAAAATAAAAAAAAGTGAGCTCAACAATTTTTTTAGAATTTTGTCTAGTTTTTGTTCTGCAAAAAAAAGTAGGGGTTTGGGGGTAAACCGAGGACGAGATACAAAAATAATGTAAAAATGACCAATTTTTCTCATTTTTGACCCCTACACTTGACCAATATATTAAAAAATAAATCTAATAAGTATACCGTTGTATAGCTAAGTTTATGCGCTTTCAGATTTGGTGCATAATCAATAAATTTAGTCTTTTAAAAATTGAGATATTTTGACTTGATTAGATGAAACTTTCGATTTTTTTATTCTTTGAGGAGGGGTGGTCAAAAATTTTTTTTTGACCCCCCCTAAAAAATTGAATTTTCTAGGTTTGCAACTATGCAGATTAATATTTTGTGGTCGAAAACTTGAAATTCAGATAGTGCTGTAGTTTTGACCTGCCAAACCTTAAAAAAAAATTTTTGTGAATTAAAACTAAATGAACTATTCATTGTCAAAAAGTCATTTTGATAATATTTAATGAAGGGTATTTCTTCAATTTTATTTACCTATATCCCCCTAGATGAACTCGGGACCAATTTAATAAAAGGTTACAAATTATGAAATCATTATTAAATTTTTCAGTAATTTTATTTTACAATTGAACAAAATCAAGCAAAAAATTTGCTATTTTGCAAAATTTTGAAAGATTAAAGTAACAATCAATTTTAGATTTGAATAACCTTGTCAAAAAAGTTTTTATTAACAATAAATCGAACGCATTGTAACAGAATATTGCGTTCATGTCTAATCTCATCGGCTAACAACTAAAATAAAGAGAGTCAAATCTTTGCATCAATGTTTGTTTTGTCGTTTTAAAGTTACCTTTTGTAAAAGAGTTGGCTTTTTGTAGCGATTTTTTAAAACTTCAATTTTTCTGGCGAACAAGCTGCCCTTTTTATTCTTTCTTTTTAGATTTTTACGGTCGCTTACTGACCGTATTGAATCGAAATTTTTATTTTCATTTGATTTCTCATTTTTACTATTCTAAATAAAAACAATTTTATGCATAAGAAATTGAATTTAAACTTTATAATTACTTCATTTTTGTTGAAATTTCTCTTATTTCGAATTTTTAGTTTGCTTCATAAAAAAATTAAATTTAAACACCAAAATTTTCAATAAAAAAGTACCCGTATTCTCTGGTATTAAGTACAACACCTCGATCACATTTTTCTTTTTCAAAATTTTTTCTTTTCTCGAGATTTTCTTTAGTCGGAAAATTTCTAACCAAGAATTAATATTGAAATTAAATGTTAAAAAACAATACTTTTTCCTCTCGTTTATATATTTTTGTATGTCTTCATCAGTTTGAATATTAGTGATTTTCTTATCTAAACCAGTTGCATGAAACTATAATCAAAAAATATATGAAAACTTTTAATTTTTTTAAATTATATTTTTACATTTCTAAAATGAATTTCGACAAGTTTAGCAGCGGCAGTAAATTTGCAACCATTGATTCCACACTAAAACAAAAATTAAAGATTTTTTTAAAAATTTTAAAACTCTTTCATACGGTTGTGTGAGTGCCTAAGTGTTCTTGATATTTTTCATCTGTTTTGAACCCCCTGTCACAAACTTCACAATAAAACCGATTGTTCTCTGGCAAATCTCGTTTGTCTATTTTGTTTTTTTGTTTTTTATTTTGATTATTTCTAAAATTTCTGCTATTAAAACTTCCAGGTTGGTTTTGATTTAAATTGTTCTGATGCTAATAAAAATAAAAAAATAAAAATCTTATAATTTAAAAAGTTTTTTTTTTATTAAATATATTTTTTATTACTTTGAAATTTTTTTTTGTTAAATTAATTTACTGAAATGAAGATTGGGAAAAAAATGTGAAAAAATAATGCTTTTAGACTAATTTTCTTTTCAAACAGAAAAAAAATTAATAAAAAATGTATAAATTTTTAATTGAACTAAATTTTTATAGTAAGTTTAAGGTTCATTTTTAATTTTATTAATTAATATAATCAAATTAATAGTCAAATTTAATGATATTAGTGATTGACATCGTTAGTGGCGGTCACAAGACCGTCAAAGTTTCAAGCTATGCGATAGAAATTTTTTTAAAATCTTATTTTTTAATCGGATTTTGTTAATTGAATTTTTTTTAGAATAAATTTTTTTTGAATTTTTTGAGAAAAATAAACTAATTTTGAGACATTTGTTTGTTAATTTCAACATACAAAGCGAGTGTTCAAGTTCACTTAAGTTTTTTTTGAATTGATAATTAGTAAAATTAATATATTTTGTTGGTAAACCCTGTCTAAGCTAGTTAGCAGAGCTCTAGAAAGTGTTCTTAAGCAATCTATCAACTTTTTTCAGGAAAGAATAGTCTTTGCTTTTTAATGTTTAAATAAAAAGCTACGAAAAGCAAGCTTGTGAAGATGTTTTGCTAGCAAGACATTTATGATAGTTATCATTCTTTGAAATATATTTTTATTTTAAAAGAATACAAGCAGTTTAACCAAACTTACTTATAATTCACAGTTTAAAGTATAAGTCACAAAAGATTAAGTCAAAGTTATGACTGGACTTGACTTAAGACTTGAGACTTAAAAACAAGTCTCAGTTTTATATTATCACAGTTTGAACAAATTATATAATTCACAGTAATCATAGTTAGATAGTAACAAAAAATTACTTTAAAATTGTTAGTTTTATTATAGAAATTCCTATTTCCTTGATTATATTGATTTGACTGCGTACGCTCAAAATTATTGTTTCTCGCCTGAGGATTGTGATAGCCATAAGGCGTTTGCTGATAGGTATTCCAATATTGATAAGTCGGATTGCTTGTTTGAGCGATATTCTGTTGATTTGGCAAGTAGTTGTAAGGATAACCTTGTACCTGCGGTTGTAAGAACGGTTGAGCTTGATAAAAATTTTTCGAAGGTGTACTTTTAAAAGAGTTATTCATTGTCTTTAAAAAATTCAAATTAAATAAAGTAGTTAACATATTTTAATGGAAGATTAGCGCCACTAGGTAGAAATCAAATTTTATACTAAAAAAATCGTTAAAATTTTTATTTTTCACTATTTAAATTAACGGAATCGAAAATAAATATGATTAAAGAAAAAATACTGCTTTATCTAAAAAAAAATTAATTATTTAAGTCTGGCAAATTCAACAAATTGCTTCTGTACTTATAATCTCAATTAATGAGCTCGCAATTGAATTATTTCCTATAATTAGGCTGTGAGAGACTTTGTTGACTTGAATAAAAGTTCGAAGCCAAATTAGAGGTACTTTGTAAGGATCCAGCCAAACTAGTAGCATCATTAAGTGAATTCGAAGCCATTAATTCAGACACTAGAGGTTCCAGATAGGTCTTTAAATTTAGAATACTACCGGTGTTAGCTTCTGAACTTGCAACGATTATGAACACTATGGTTCCTTTGCTAAAAATGAACAGCTGATGATTGTTATAATTTGCCAAAATAGTTTTCGAGCTTCCATTTTTGCTTAGTTTCTCTGCTCGGTCAATTGAAGAATTAAAAACTCCAATATTTTGCTTGATTGCATTCGACTCGTTTTCAGTAAGGTCACCAACACGAAATATTGGATTAGACTCTTTGTTAGTATCATAGACTAAAATGGCCGAACAACCATTTACACTTTCTCGAAGATTGGTCAGATAATTTTTAAGCATGTTAATTTTTATATCGAAATTTAAGTTTATAATAATTCAAATTTATTCTATTTTTTTTTCGAATTAAATTTAATACTTATACATTTTTTTGAGCATAATTTATTGCTCCAAAATTTAATGTCTTTCTTTAGTTTAGTTATTGCTCATATGAATATAAATATTTTGATATAATTTTTTGCTGCCGAATTAAATTAACAAGTTAAGCTTAGGACTTCGCTTCCACAAATAAATTAATTAAATTTAATTAGAAACTAAAATTGATATAAATATCATTTTTAAGTAAGACGTTCTTTTTTATTTTTAATAAACACTGAAAAGTTCCTATTTGTGGCATAATTAGTCACATCCGACTAATTTAAGCAGACTTTTTTTGTAATCCTTAAAATATTTAAGCATTTTTTTATATTAATATTCATTTTTAATTGTCATTATTGGGTATACTTTAAAACATACACCCGTCAAGATTGGAAAAAAACTAAAATTATTAAAATTATTTAAAAATGGCCATTTTTTTAATACTTTTATTTCTGCCTAATTTTATTTTATAATACAATCTTTTTTTTGTAAAAAAAATCATTATCATATTAAAATTTTTAATAAATAAAAATACATTCTAATACACCCAAAAACACCCTTGTAATTTTCGTGATTCACCTAAAAGCTTATTATATTTTCTAAAAGAATATAAAAATAAATATTAGAAAATGTAATTTTTATAACAAAAATAATATGATTTTGCTATGAAAAAATGAAAAAATAACTTTTATTGATCTGGAATGATACACTCTGATTTTTTTGCAAAATTTTATTTTTTTTTTTACCAAACAAAATTTCTAAAGTAGGTTTTCAACCATTATGAATACAAAAATTCGGTTATTTTCTTCAAACATAAATTATTTTTTAAAGTAAATTTAGTAGTAATCGGAGTTTGTACTTATATTTTTTAAATGTTTGTAAAACATCAAAAACGATTTTCTAAAGTAAAAAGAAATATTCTTTAGAATTTTTTTTCTATTTAATTTAATTTTTAATGTTTAAATTTTATTTTTTTGAGTTCTTATTCTAAAATAAAATTTCAATAATTTTAAATATTGATAATGATTTCTTTTTACAAAAAAAAAATATTTGAAATAAAAAAAAGGTAATCAGAAATAAAAGTATTAAAAAAAATGGCTCTTTTTAAATAATTTTTGTGATTTACACTAGGTGTAGTTTTTTTCAATGTTGACGATGTAAGTATACCCATTATTGCAATGTGTTTTGTTTTGAAAGAAAAAATAAACAGCTTTTAAATGCTCTTTTTCATTGAAAATATCAAATATCAGGTTTCGGCTATTCAATGTTTTCAAAATACAAAAGTTTTTTAATTTCAATGTCAGATTCAGAATTTGCATCCAAACAAAAAAAACAAAAATTTTTTTTTTATTTTCAAAAAACTTTTAATTGATCCACTCTTCTCTAGTTTTAAAAAACAACAATTATCGTTTCTGACCAATATCTCAGCTATTTGTTAAAGAATTTTATATAATGAGCATGTGATTATTCAAAATTTAAAAACTAAAAAATTCCATCATTTTGTTAATTTTTCATATTTTTTTTTGGTTAATCGATTAATTTATAATTTTATAATTTTTTCATTTTTAAAACATGTAATTAGTGCTAAGTCAATATCACGTTTTAAAAAAGCTAAAATTAATTGTAATATTCTTAATTGTTTATGAAAACTGAGAAGAAATTTTTCTATATATATTTTTTTAAAATTAAAGCATGTTAATCTTTAAAATAAAATTGAAAAATAACGTATAATAGGGTGATTATAAATGTGGTCAATTTGGTTACGAAATTTTGTTTTTTAATTTTTGACCGTTCCAAGAGTAAAAGAAGAAAAAAAAAGTCTGATCCAAGTAGAAAAGAGATCGTAGAATAAGAATTTATTGGTTTGGAAGCTCTAACTTTAAAAAACAAAATTTCGTAACCAAATTGACCACATTTATAAATTAACTCATTTTACGTTAATCATATCTAATTATTTTTTGTTATTTTTTTACGTGTAATTTCGAGTGACACATGATTTAATTAAATTCAAAAGTAATGTGCCTTCTTATAAAAATAAAAGTCCTAAATTTTAACGGCAAATTGAAGTCTATAATAAAATTAAAGTGATCATGCTAAAAATTTTTATTACGAGTAGGTTTTTAAAATTATTAGAGTAAAAAATTAATTACGGAAGATTATTTTTAACACTTAAAGGAGAGGAGAGGTCTTTTGAACCCCTTTTGTTACTTTTACTTTTATGCAGAATGCTTGGTTGTGATTTAAAGTTTTGCTGCACATGATAAATTAGATCTTTCAATAAAGCAATTTTTGGGAATTATCATTAAATTTTTATAATTAACTTCAATATGCCTTTTTTTTCTTCAATAAAAATTAAAATGGATCTATTATTATTTTAATTAAAATAGTTCATAATTAGTTTAAAAGATATTAAATTAAAAAAGTTAAAATTAGAATTTTCTCAAAACAACAAGCTAGAAGTTTAAAGTCAAAATTTGTTTGAGTATTTGAGAAGCTGAAATTTTGTTTTATTGTAAAAAAATAATTTTTAGTCTGCATTAAACTAGAGAATTTTTTATTCAGAAATTGGATAATAAAAAAGAGTTGAATTTCCAAAAATATTGAAACTTTTAACTTCGAAAATATGCAAAAAAGGAGATAGTGTTTACGACGAATTTCTTAAAAAATTAATTTCAAATTTTTAATCTTAATTGCTTTAGTTTATAGGCTCATTTGTGATAACTTGGATAAGATCCACTTTTCTTTTCACCAATATTTCAGATATTGTTAGGCAATCTAGTATAAATCTATTTTGTTTAGAAACGTACTGTATATTTGTTTAATTAATTTTGTATTTTTTGTTCTGTAAATTTCTCTTAGTAAAGTTTGTTAAAATTCAAGTTTAAATTCAATGGATCATTTAAAAAAGGTTTTAAGTATTTTATGGCTGCAAATTAATGATTACCTATGCAATAAAATTTTATTATTTAACACTCAATTTTTTTATTAATCTTCATGATGACTTTTAATAAACTTCAATTCATCTTGTTTATCATACTTTTTATAAGAAATAATTGAAAATTTTTTAATTTAAAAAGAAAGTTTTCTTAATTTTTTTTTTTAAATTTGAATTTCTATAAAAATTCTAAACTTTCAAGAACTACGCTTAGTAATTTTTTTTATTTATGAAAAATAAAAAAAAAAATTTTCTGTTGAATAAAAAGCTAAAAAAAAAAGCTTAGCGTTTTTCAAATAATTAATTTATTGAAATAATAAATTAAAATAAAAAAATGCTTGAACGCAGAGTTGATTTTTCAGTTTTGAAAATCGGGATATTTACTCATACCTAAATAAAAAACACAAGTTATTGTTTAATTAAATTTTTGTGTTAACTTTTTAGTTAACAAGCTACCACATTTAGTAGCTTAGAAAGTTCGATCTCCAATTCATTTGAATTTGCCATGCTGAAAAATTTCATATGAATTTCTGATTGTGGATTTTTTAACTTCTCCAATATTAAAGCTTTTTGAGCATTTAATTTTTGAGAAATCATTTTTAAATCTGAATTATTCGCTTTGTATATACTTTCTTTAATTAGTTTCCTTAAAATAAGATCACATTTATGAACTAAATTCTGACTAGATGTTTCTCCGTTGAGTCTATTTTTTTCTTCTATTTCTTTAAGATGGAGCTTTTGTTTCTTAAAAATCAAAAATGATTTGTGATTTTGAAGTAGTGTTGCAACAAAATCGTCAAAAATTGTTTCACTAAAATCCAATTTTTTATCAACAAGCTCACATTTTGAAAATTTTTTCTCCCAAGTAACTAGATTCGGATACTCAAATTTTTCAAAAATATTTCTAATTATTGATTCAGACAATTTGGCGTCAGGATTCCTGGTATTGTTACGGCAAAGGAGAAAATCTATATCTTTTGCTTTGAAACAAAGACTATAATATGATGAATAATTGGCCTCTAACGCAGATTTAAAAAATACATATCTCATATTCTCATAGTAGAATATGTCGTCAAGAATAAATACTAGAAAACATTCCTTCCCTTGAGAAGCATTTGTCAAAAACTGGTTCGATTGCTTTTCAATAATTCTTATGAAATTTTCAATTAATTTTTCATTTAAATTTTCGTCTTTATTAAACAAATTTAATGTTTTAGTGTAATCATTTAAGTTAAATTCATTTATTGAACACGCTTGGTTTAAGTAATCTGCCAGATGAGTAGTCAGATTTTGAATAAGATTCCGGCTTTTCTTCCAATTACCTAGATTTTGGCTAATCAATTCTAGTTCAATGTTCTTATCAATTATTTCATCATAACATATCCAAATTGGAGTTAAAAAATAATTTTCAAACTTATCACCATTTCTGAGGGCAAATTCTCTAAGAGCTTTGCAAAAAGTGGTCTTTCCAATTCCCGGTGGCCCTGATATCAGGGCAAAGCAGGTATTTTTATTCATTATTGTTTAATTTTCAAGTAAAAATAAGCAAATAGAATTAAAATTATTCAAAAGAATATTAATTTTTTCATTAAGTGCAAAAAAAGTGTCTTGTTAAAATTTTTATTTTAAATTTTAAATTTAAAAAAGAAGAAGGAACTCCCCTCAACTTGCAAAAATAGATTTTAGTTCCCTATTAAAAATTTAACTTGTGAAATTTTTTATGATACTTTATTTCAAAAGAAAAAATCTTAGTTAATATTTAAAGAATTAGTTTTTCATTTTAAATTAAAATTAACTTTTTTATGAAACTTAGTTCTCATTGAATTAAGACACGAATTATCTAATAACCTTCAAAATAATAATTTTCAAAGGCTTTTTTAATTATTAACTTTGCCTCATGCTATTTTAGCAAAATAGTCAAAGGGTCTGCACCACATGTTTTAATTTAAATGTTTATTAACTGTAAAGCCTCATTATAGTAGTAGATTTTAAACGATTTTGATCAAAATAATTCACAGATTAATGATGATGTTACAAAATTTAACTATTTTATTAAATGATTTAGATTCTAAAAAATTATTTAATTATATAGTTCTTTATTTATAAAACTTTATTATTTTATATAGCAAGACAAAATAAAAATACTTGTCTAGTGAAATTCTTCGTATTTTATAAATATATCTAAAAATATTATTAATCAATTATTTTTTTTGTTATAATAGCGTTTCTGTTAATCAATCTATCCAAAAAACACAATCAAACGCTTTAATAATAAAAATATATACTATCTTAAGGAAGAAGCTGATATCCAAAATTTCAAAGAACAATAAATTTATATTTTAGATTAAGATTAAAATATTTTTTAAAAAGTAAAAAAATTATTTTTGTCGACCTTAAAAACCAATTGAAAAATTTCAAAAGCATCTTGTATACACCTTGTAAGCCATTCTGTAAAAAAGGATCGTTCTGAAACTTAGTTACTATGATTAAAATAAAAAATTTTTTAATTTATGTAAAATTGCTTTTAATTCTTCAACGATTCAATGATTTTGACTATCTTAGAATTTCAAATTTCTAATTTTTTAAGAATATACTCAATTTGAGAATATAGCTTTAGCTTTTATAGCATTTTTCGGGAGTTAATTTTTGCGCTATTAAACTAATTTTTTTAAATCTTTTAATTTGCACTTTTTTATCAACTATCCAAACAATTAATCAATTTTTTTGGAATTGATATCTAATGTATTGCCTATTTTGAATCAACTTGAAAGCTTTTTATCAAAAAAGCCTGTTTCTATGTTTATTTAATTGTTTTGCGGAGAAAACTCCTCCTAGCCTCATATACATGCGAAGATTTTTTCTCCAATACAACCATTGTAAAAAAAGTATATTATAAAAATATTTTTGAATTAAGCTGATCAAATTTTTACATAGAAAAATTATTTAAATATTCTAAACACTTAAATAAATAAGTGAATTAGGTTTCAAGTCATTTTAAGTGGAATAAATCTTATTAAATCAATTTACATAGAAATTTCGATAAAAATTCAAATATAGAATTTTGAAAAAAATTTTAGTCGGATTCATTTTTGTATTTATTTGACCAGATATTTGATACAATAGATTTTTTTTTCTTTATCTCTTTGGAGTTATCATAAGCTTGATGACATTTGAGAGTTATTCAATTTTTGACATTAAATACCAAAACGTGAGGACACACAACGAAAAGATAAATATATATCTAATTTGAGTGTTTGTCTCAAAAGATGAGTAGAAAGTCGTTGTGTAATACTAGAAATTCTAGAATAAATAAGTTATGAAATAGTTTCTAAAGATAGTTTCGGTCAGCAATCGAAATAGTTCAACTAAAGTTGCTTGAAAATATTTATTTGGGATATTAATCTAATTTTGCTTCTAAAAATATCTGATATAGCTAAAAGAGTTTTAATTTTACTTTTAAAATATTGTAAATTAGCTACAAATTGGGTCATGGAATTTGTACAATTATTTATGTGAGCTAAGAAAGCGTCTATTTAAAATGTTCTGAAAAAAGATAAATTTACTTAAAAAATATTATTTTTTTGTTAATAAATCAACACAGTTCATAAAAAGAATGTATAAAGTGAGCTAAGAAAATATTATTTTAATTGAAGCTTTAGACAAATTTGTTAAATCAATATAAAAATTTAAAATTTGGTTTAACAAAGCAAAATAATTTTAAAGGTAAAATAGCTAAAGGTAAAGTAGCGTTATTTTTACATGAAAAATAAAATAAAATCAAGTTAATAATAATAAGGAAACTTCCTTTACTTTGTTTAAGAAAAGTTGGTGTTATTTTTAACTCGAATTTTATAACATATTCCGTT
The DNA here is from genome assembly GCA_016987375.1 of Brachionus koreanus. NCBI lineage: Eukaryota > Metazoa > Rotifera > Eurotatoria > Ploima > Brachionidae > Brachionus > Brachionus koreanus. The sequence continues at coordinate 2,540,544 of PJRA01000048.1, forward strand.
TTTAATTAAAAGATTTTAGATTTTAGTTTTTTTTTTAAATTTAAAGTATCCAGAATTTCATCGTAGTCTAGCAACGTATTATTTAAGCAAAAATTTTTTAGACTTTTATTTTACAAAGCAAAATTAAACCAATATCCAAAAAAATATGCGTTATAATATTTTTCTTGTTGTTTTTTGAAAGCTTTTTTTTTAACTCTTTTTTTTAAATATTCAAAATTCTGTTTGATTATTCATTACATATTTTAACTTTTTTTGATTATTTGAAAAAAATCAAAACCTTTTTTAAAAATGTTCATGAATAGATTAAAGAGATAAAGGGATTTTAAACTAACGAGGAAATTAGAAATTATTTTCAAATTTCTTCTTTTATCTAAGATTTTTGATAATTTTAAATTTACATCATAATTTATTTTTTTGCGTTCAGAATAAACTTTCATACAATAAGTCCTTAGAATAATTTTTAGAGTCTTTTTTTGCCAAAAGCTTTTTTTCGGTATTCAATGGTTTTTTAAAAAAATCTCTAATAAAAAATAAAATCACATTTAGCTGTATTTTTAAGCTTGAAAATTTTAATTAGTTTGTATGTTAAAGCTTTTTGATTACATGAAAAAATATCAGTTTATTATACTTTAATAAACGGCATGTTTAAAAATTGTTTGCTCATGTAAAATTATTATGTTAAATTAAATTTAAAAAAATATAAGATTTTCTAAACTTTCTATATTTTAAAAATAAATTCTTTTTTTAAGAAGATAAACAAGTAAATGCTTAGTAAAAATTATTCAAATTAAAAATAATTATTACTTGATTTAAAGATTCATTTTAATTTTTAATAAACCTTAAAATTTTAATTTTAAATTAGTTTTTTTCCTCTTTAATATTATTTTAATAGGATTAAAAACAATATTTGAATTAGAAGATTAGAATCATAAAAAGCATTAAAAATCTTATAATGTTTATTTTGAGTGTTGAAAATTAGTTGTGTTTAAAAAACATGGTGCAACATCTAAAGTTGCTTTTGCTTTCAAAGTAAGCTATTGTGCAAGATCTCTGCTACCGTGAAATAATTAAATTTATATTCCTAGAAAATTTACATTTTAACTTTATGTTGCTGAATTTAAAAGACTAGTTATTAACCCATTAGATAAAAATTATATGATTTTTAACTTTTTATTCTATTGTACTAAATATCAAAAAGCCGTTTAGACAAATAAATAATAAGTGTTTTTGCAAATTCTAAAATAAATGAATATTTTTTAGAGTATTCAATTATTTTTCCTTAGATTTACTTATATAATCGCATTTAAGTATTGTGCTTTTTGGCTTTAAAAATTTGAAGATATTTACGTTTTATCTTAAAAGTAATATAAAATATATAAGCTCAAATATATTATATTAAAAAATGTGTAATCAAAACAAAATCCTTACAAACTGTAATAATTTTCTTTTACTTTGATTGTAGGTTTTTTGCAATCAAAGTCAATTTTTAGCTTTTCAATTCATCCGTAATTATTTAGCTGATAAAATTCAATTACTAAAAAATTTTATCGATTGTAATTTTTGTGCATAATTTGTTTGCTATGATTAGGCTAAGTTAATTTTTTCTTTATTGTTTTTCATATCAGTTATATTTTATTCTAAGTCTTTTTTTAAGCATAATTTTTAAATGTAAATATTTTTGGCCTCTTTTAAAAGAATTTACTTTTTAAACCAATTTCAAATTCTATCTCTATATCAGTTCAAAATTGAATCAATTCAATCAAACTGGAAAAATAAACTCACCATTTCTGTTTATAATATAATTTCAGCTCTTTTTTTTCTTATCTAAAATAAGATAAAGCAAAAAAGGCAAATTTTTCCTTAAAAAAAACAAAACTTGTCAAATGTGAAATTAGAAGCCAAATGTTATTTTTTCATTTTACTAATTTAATCAGCGTCATCCAAAGCATTAATCAAATTTAAAATTTTTGTATTGTTTTCATTTCCTAAAACCAAAAAAAAAATTTTCATCAGGTGTATACAACTCAAATTTTCTAATAATTAAGTGCAAGCAAATACATTAAGCCCAATTATTCAAGGTATTTTTGCCTATTTCACATTTGTTAGATAACCTTTTAGAAAAGAGTGACACAATTTTGACTTTTTTTAAAAATAATCTAAGGATTTTATAAGTTCAATTATTAAACCAAAAGAGATTTTTTATTTTAAATCAAATCCATATTAGATTAAAGAACGTGTTTGATATTATAATATTTTGTTTAGATGAAACTATCAAAGCTTTTTTGTTAAAAAAATAATTGAAATATCAGATAGTTGAAGAAAGAAGAGAAAAAATTGATTTTTAAAATTATGATTTAGAGAAATCTAAAAAAATCTATGAAATCGTTAATTGCGAATATTTTTTTTTATTTTGTTTTTAATCTATACATAACTAAAAACTAAGCTTTGCTAATATCAAAATTTTTAAAAATAAAATTAGTTAAATTTTATTAAAATTAATTAAAGATTTAATGTTTTATTTCATTTCAAGTTTTATGTTTTATTTAATTTTAAGCTACTTTTAATTTTTATAAGTTCATTGTTTTGATCAAAAAAAATTTTAATCTCTAGCTTTGTTAGATAGAGAAAATTATCAATTATCAAGTCATTATGTACGATTAGGAAAAATCTATAAATAATGATAAAAAATAAATAATTTAGATAACATAATAAATTCTGAATTGAAACGTAATAAAAGATTTTCTTATTAAATTTGATTAGAAAGCTTAACAGAAATCTTTTGGTAGATTTTAATTGTTCATATTTATGCCAGATAATTTTGTATTATTTCAGTTTTTTATAAATCATTTTTTAAAACAATTTTTTGAATTTTTTTCATCAAATTAATTAAATTCGTTTTATTGAATTTTTGAGTGGATCTAATGGGAATAATAATTTTATTTAACAGAAAAAATATAGGGAAATTATAATTTTTGATCAAATTTATTTTTTCATTTTTGATCAAAAATTTTTAAATTTCATTACATTTTTTTAAATTACAATCCTTTTTCAAAAGTTTAAGTCAAAGCTTTGTAAAAAATCAAAAACTGTGATGAAATTTAATTGCGCTTTTAAAAATTTTAGATCAAATATGAAAAATTAAATTTGATTAAAAATTTTACTTGGCCAAAATCTATTGTTTCTTAGATCGTAATAGATTTTCATATTTATTTGCATATTTTCTTTTATTTATACAATTTTCAGAAAAATAAAAAAAAAAAATTTCTTTTTTTCATATGTAATAAAAATTAATAACATTGTAAAAACATAAAAAATTCATTTGTGTCCTAAACATTTAGATTTAAAAAAAAAATTAAAAAATTCTAAAAGCTTACTGTTCGAAATTGTTTTAAGAGAGCTTTATTTTATGAAATAAATTTTTCGAAATAGAAATTTCAAATTTTTTTAAATCAATTTTCTTTAATTATTAATTTTATTTAGAGTTTAAATATTAAATTTTAAAAAAAAGCTACATCGTGTTTTTAAAACACTAGATTTTTCAAAATTCATTAGACATAAGCGCGTGATTGACAAAAAAATTAAAATATTTAAAATTATCAAATTAAAGATTAAATATTTTAGATTTTAAATAAAAATTTAGCATATAAAATTTGTTAATATACATGCTCTCTCAAAATCCGGTCGAAAAATAATCTAATAATGCTCAAAATAAAAAAGTTCAATTTAAAAAGACGCCTACCGACATGTTATTTGCTCTCCAGCAAAGTTATTTTATCACTTGCTATTATTTTATCTGTTTATTTTATTGTAATGGATATAAAATTGTTTAATGCAGCCAAGAACCGTGGACCCTATTCATTATTAAAATTAAACAAAAATTCTTCAATGCTTAGTGGAAAAACACATAAATATTCAATGTTTTCGCCTTTACCAGTCAAGAAAATAATGATGGCTGAGGCAACCCACTTTGTTCGTTCTCCAATCGCCGAATTTATCGAATACGCACTCGGTTTTAGTTATTTATTTCCCTTTATCAGTGCCAATTTTATTAGTATAACTCATTGCATTCTTAGTTTGGTTACTATTAAATTTTTGATGCATGATTCTTTATTTTGGAGACAAATTGGTGTTGTTATATTTCAGTTTAGAAACTTTTTAGACAGTTTCGATGGAGTAATTTTCAGAGCACATGCGAACAAAACTTCCTACACATCTCATTACGGCTCGCTCGGATATTACGTAGATGCTGCTAGTGATGTATTTGGAGGCGTATGTCTAGTGGCCTCTATAGCTCTCTACTTGCTGAAAAATAGGCCGCCGAGCAAAAATTTAACTCGTTGCTTTAGACTAGCTGACGATCTACTCGAAAGTGGCACCAATGTTGAAAAATCTGCGCTCACCAGGAGCAGCTCATCAGATGATTTGTTCAAACATTCTTCTCTCAATTCTAATTTGAGAAACAAAGCTTCAGGAAAAGAAGGAATCCATGCCACAAAAATAACCATATTAACTTCTGTGGCATTCCTCGGCATCAGAATTGCTGTAAGTGCATTCTTTTGGGATAGAAATGTGCACATATATCAGGACTTGCTTGATTCCCCGGCTGTTTCTGAGATCCATCAAGTAAGCAAAATTTTCAATTCAACAAATAGCTTTTACAAAAATCATTTTGATATTTAGTAATATTAAATATTATTTAACAAAAAATTGAAGTTTTTTTATTTGATAGAAGCTTCAAGTGAAAATACTAAGTTCGACATTCACATTAATTTTAATGATAATGTGGCGAATAATGTGTGCTCTAAGTCTCCAAGACATGATATTGACAGCTATATTTTTAGACAAGACATGGGTGAGCTTTTATAAATATTAAAGAAAGAAAAAAGCAATATTTTAAAAATTAATCAAAGGAATTTGTGGTAAAATCTCAAGTAATTGGATGGACTGTTTTAATATTTTTGATAATTTTGACAGAATTGCATACTGCAGAGGTAAATTTAACTATTATTTTTTGACTTGAAAAACTTACTGATGCTCAAATTTTTATTTAAAAGATACGTTCAATATTACTACAGGTTGTATGATTAAATTGAACAACAAAATTCAATAAAAATAAAATTGTTTTAGTTGTATAAATATTGGTAAATATTTATTTTGTTGATTTAGAAAATTTCAACCGGTCTATTCGAAATAAATTTTGATGATGTTTATAATTTTATCCTATGTTAGCTTTATTTAAAAAAAAATAATCAAATCGATAAAAATTATGTAAAATAAAACGTTTTTTTTTATTTTATTTTATTCATTAAACAAAGATCAAAAAAATTTTGGATTTAATGACTTGATTGAATATTTTAATATTCGATTGATGATGCTAACAAATTTTTTATTTTGGAGAAAAATCAAACTCTAATAAAATATTCAATTTTTACAATTAAATAATTCTAAATTAATCTCTTATTTTTCAAAAAATAAATGAAAAACTTCAAAATAAGAGTTAAATAGAATAAAATTAAATATAAAGAGAGCTAAAAAAAGCCACGTTGAAACAGAGTTGTTCAAAAATCATAAAGTCAAAATTACAAATAATAATCTTTTTGGTGTATCAATTAGTAAAAAGTTTTTAAATTATTTTGAAAAATTTTTTTGTTTCGAATTTTTTTGAAACTTTGAAAACCGTTCTCGAGCTACCTTTAAGAACCGTTTTTTCGACCCTCTAAGTCGCCTGTATAAGTTGTACTACAATTTTTGAAATCTCAGAATTTCACGAAATTCCTAGCTTACTTTAACAACAATTAAAAGATAAGCAATGATAAACAAGCCGACACAAAACACAAACTCCATGGAGTACATAAAATTACTAAAGTACAAACTGCAACAGGATCTTATAGCGCACAAAAAAGTATTAAAATGGGCAAGCACAATTCAATTACGAATCGAACAGACTCAATCACAAATCGACAATTTAAAACGCTATGAACCAAACGTTTTTGATGATAAAAAATAAGACAAACCCACCATTAAAATGTCAGTACCGTTAAAATCAGTTCCCCGAACCACTTCTAAACAAGGCGAACCAACTATATCAAACATCTCAACGATTTCTAATCCGGTCACAGAACAAAGCGAAATGAAATCTTACAAAACTCCAAAGCTGGAATTCACTTTTCAGAAAGATTTGAAATCAGAGCAAATAAAATCAATTCGAAAACAAAACAAAACAACTCTAGGACTCAATAAGAGTTTTAACGAAGACACCGACTTAATTATTAGGAATTTCATCGAAAACTATATTCAAAATCGTTTAAATCCTCTTGAAAAACGACTGGAAAAATTAAATCTTCAAATAGACTCTAATGAACGCTTGTTCTTAATTTTATTTGAAAGTTAATAATTTTTGTATAATTTAAACTAACTTTTTTGAACTTTCTTGAATTTTTTAATTAAAAATATTAAATACAGTGACCCTTATTTGACGGGTCACTGATCAAGTGGTCGGCGATCGGCCTCAGCTTAGAATTAGCTTATCATTATTATTATTATTATTAAATAAATAGTAAAAAGTTTTTAAATTAAGAGACGGACCAATATTTATTTCCCAAAAAAAGAACACTGCCACCGATCCCCCAACATTTTCCAAAACCAAATTTTTATCAGCTTTCATACAAGATCAAAATCAAGTCACTGACTTGACTTTGAAAAGACTTTAAAAAGGAATTTTTTGAGTTTTTCAAAAAATCTTTGAGGATTATTAGATTTGACTAGTTAATTATTATAAATCTAATAAAAATGCTATTTCGGAGGATTATGTTTTGAATTTTTTTGAATTGTAGAAGTAGTAGTAGTATAAAAACTGCAGCTTAGAGGTTTTCTAAGCATAGCTTTAAAGAGTTGTAGCAGTCGCTTCTTTTTGTTTCACCATCCATCTATCAAGCTTCGCTTTGAAACTATTTAAGCTCTTTGTATTTATATTTTACTATCTTCCGGGAGTTTATTCCATCCATTTACGACTCTATTTGTAAAAAAAAGTTGAATCCCGGAAGACAGTTCTTTATTCTTTCACAAGTAAGACAATAGCTATTTATCCTCAACACGTACCTTTGGCTACCAGGTTTTGTGTTAAGGCTGTATTTTATTCTTTTATTAAATTCAATTTGTTCATAATTGTTTACCAATTTGAACATCTGGATTAGATCACCTCTTAATTTTCTTATTCTCAAAGTAGTTAAATCTAGTCTTAACAAACGTTGCTGATAATCCAAGTAACGCATTTCGAGAATCAATTTTGTTGCTCTTCGTTGAACTCTCTCAAGTTAATTGTCTTTTTCTGTGTAAAGACACCAAGCATTGCCAGCAGATTCCAGGTGTGGTCTAATCATTGACTTGTTTTCAAGTCAGACAATCAAATGATTGCAATATACTGACTTGTTTTCATTGGAAATAAATTCTTTATAAATCAGTACCTTAAATTTTTCTGTAATAATTTTTAAAATTATTGAAAATTTTCATCATAAATTACATTAAAGCTTCCCACTTGCGTTTTGCAGCGAAAATCGAAAAAAATGTCGCTCTATTACAAACGTCTCTTCATGATAAGCTTTAGAAGAGTTTCCTAAAGAGTCATAGTTTTTTTTTAACATTTGGTCAAATTGGGAGTACTGCAAGACCCAAAAAAATTATTAAAACCTTGAATAAGTAGTAGTAACTTTTTTTTTAATCCTATATTTTATTTTGTAAAATTTGATAAGTTTTCTTTTTATTTAACGAAATATTTGACAAGTTAAACTAACATTTAGGCTATTTTATTTCAGAAATTTTTATTGAAAATTTGGCGTCTTAAAATCTGAAGAAATATCAAAAATATATGATAGGTGTTATTTTTCATTTCATTTCATTTTGACTATTTCATTTTATCTCTGACAATAAAACTAGCTCTTTTAAAATTAGCTCATTTGATAATAGCTTTTTTGATTGTTGCTATTTTAATACGGATGCCTATGAGTAATTGTTTATATTTATGAATCTTTTTTGATAAATAAAGTTAATAAAATATCACATAATTCAATTTTATTAATTACAATTTAAGATTATCAATAAATGAGAAAAAAATATTCTGCTTAATAAATCCAATCATTCTAGCAATCCAAATGGATCTTAAACTAAACAACAAGAAGCACTAAAATCATCATAAAAAACATTGCATTCAAGAAAAGTAAAATAAACAAATTAAAATAATAACCAGATGGAAAAACTGGGCTTCTTAATTTACAAATCCATGAAAAGATCAATTTACGATTGCTACTTCATCATTGCTTAAGATGGATGCCAGAAAATTAATGAACAACTCGACACTGCTGATGGTTCGGTTTTTACCATTAAAGCCATCTTGTTTTTTAATATACCAACTTTAAATTATTTAACTATTTTCAAGAATACTTTTTTCTAAATAGGAACTTGAAATCATTTTTAAAGATACACTGATGAAGAGAATATGAATCGCATGAATTCTTAAAACCAATTTTTATTTTTATTTTTTTTTGGTACGTAAAGTTTCTAAAAATTTTTGAAATTAAAATTATGTAATTTCCAGTAATTTTTTTTTTAAAAGTTGGTTTTATTAGGAAATATTTTTTGAAATAAGCGATATTCTACAAGGAAAAAATTAAATAAAGAATAAAAACACTGTTTTAATCTTTATTAAGAATTTTACTTTTCTAAATTAATCTTAAGTAATTATAGAAAGTCGCCAATAAATATTTATTTCAAAATTAATATAACCAAAAATAAACATAGTTTTCTAGTATCTAAATGTGCCAAAAATCCAGTTTCCTCTATCTTTAGGGTTGGTGCTAACTAAAAACTCAATGCATAGTTCATTGAAAAATCGTTTATCTATTTTCTTGTTATCATCTTTATCACAAATTAAGCTCCAGCTTTTTTCTCTACTTTTAAGATCCTCAGCATTAGCCGAATTACTCAAAAAGTCTTTCTTGCTGATATAGCGATCATTATCAGTGTCCAATATATTGAAAAGAGCATCGATATAATCACTCATGTAGCTAAGAGCGCTGGGCCAAGTCTTTCTGCCAATTAAGTCAACTCTAATTTTTTCACAGTATTTTCTAAAGTCTTCATAAGTAATAGATGTTTCATGACCACCTGTCTTTTTGTTTGTAATTGACAAAATATTATTGATCCATACGTTTAAGAATTTTGAAAATTTGTCCAATTCAGGCGAATCATGCTTCAACTTCTTCATGTATTTGTACATTTCTTTGAATCCTGATACATCTTTTGAGCTCACTCGACCGTCATTGTCAAAGTCTAAAATTTCAGTAAAATAGAAATAGATTTTCTTTTTCCAAAAGTCGTTAATTTCCATTTTACTTTAATTCTGAAATTTAAAACAAAACAAACGACTTAAATAAAATATTTTTAGAATCAAAAATAAAAGAATGAGATAAATTTAATTTTTTTTTAACGTGTGCTCTTCTTCTTTTATATGCTAAAATTTAAAATAGAATTTACTCAAGCGAAAAAATAATAATTGGGTAATTTATTAATGAATAGAAAATTCTATCATTTTCTAAAAAAAATGTTGGTACTCGGATGAGGTATCAAATTATCCTAAGTATAATGCTTTTCTACATTTAGTATGTTTGCTTAAATGTGACAAGATAATTGAAGAAAATGAATTTAGACTGTATCAATTTTTAATAATAAAGACATACTGATTAAACACCTTTAAGCAACTTGAATTTTAAAAAATTCATTTAATATGGGTCGACCAAATCGACCATTTCAAAAAAAGATCTGTCCAATACATGAAAAATTTTCACATTTCACTGAAAAAAACGAGTTTTTATTTTCATTTTTTATTCAATATACGAACGGAGTCTTGAACTAGAATCTAGTTAAAAGCCTGTTCTTTATATTCATGCTATTAAGCTCAACTATCACAATATTTTTTTTAAACTTGAAATTAAAAACAAATAATAACTTAAATTTAGAGAATTTTTTTTGGTATATAGTGATAATATAAAGCAATCAAAAAAATTTCAAAAATCTGACACAAAATTTTTAATAATTTAGTTTTTTCGATAAAATTCAATCATTTGAAAAACTAATAAAGCCAAAAATAATTAATGCTATTTTTTTTTGCTTGATTCATTTCTAAATATTAATTTAATTAAAATCCTCTTAAGTTTAATTATATGAATAATCTATTTTATTTTAATTATTAATTTGGATTTTAATAAAATTGGATCTTAAAAAAATCAAAGGGAAAAAATATCTAATTTTAAATTAAATTTTCTTACAATTTTTTTTTAGAAATTTAATGCTCTATATTGCTGACATTTTTAAGCCATATTTTAATATGATCATTAAATATTTGAAAAATTTTTAATTGAAAAATAAATTTAAAAAAAAGGAATACTGAAAACTTTGTTATTAGACCGAATTTCTTCTATTTTTTTCTTTTATAAAGTTAAATTTTTTTTTCAAATACTTTTAAAAGAGTTAGAATTAAAATTTATCGATTTTATGATTTGGTACTTAAATTTCAGTAGACAAAAATATTAAAAGAAATTCTGACATATTTTCAATTATCAAGCTTTTCTACTGCCTTATTTATTGAATTTATTCGTCTTTTTATAATATTTTGAATATTTAGATTAAAATTAGACAAAAAATGGCAATAAAAAATTTTATTCTAAGATAAAAGATTCTATTTAAGGAGATTGGATTGTTAACTGGAATTGATTTTCCGCGATCTAAATTTTTGTTTCTTTTTAAGCATTCATTTTGAAATAACTCCTTCTACTTCGCTTCCATTTAGAAATTGAAACAAAGTGACCACTTTTTCAAATTTTTATGCTTTGTCTCATTTTCTCGTTGTCAGAATTGAAATCAATTTCCGCATTCTTTTTCCAAATTAGTACTTTTCATCAGTCTTTACTTTATATTTTTTGGTTAATTTTTAAAAAATTTTTAACTTTGGATAACTTTGTCCAAAAAAAAAAAAGTAAAAAAAAATTTTCATAAAATAACTTAATTTATTCACGTAAGAGTGATCGGCCTAATGTAAAAACCTATTAATATGGCGAAGTTTTCCAGTCAGCCTATGCAAAAAAATAAAGAAATATTACATAAATTTTTTTTTTCATTAGAATTTGATTAGATATGGAATCTGATGAATTAAATCAGATTCTATCGTAAAGTAATGATCAAAATTAATTATGTTTTAGTGAGCAAATAAAAATTAAATTTTAGTTAACATTTTAAGATAGTTTCTTAAGTTTCTTGGCAAATATTTAAAGCAATTTTTTTTATTTATCGGCTTATGATAATTTTCTTCAATTGTTTGGTGACAAAATTAGATGGTTAAGTTGATATTTACTATCCAAAAAAATTACAATCATTAGGAATTAAAGCAGCAAAGAATAAAAAATTTTGATTAATAATTCTAATTTTCCATTGAGAATCTGGAAAAAAAACAATAAATTAGATTTAAATTTACTCGCTTTTTTTTTCGTTATTATCTTAATGCTTTATTAAAAATGTAATCAAAATTGGAAAAAAAATTAACAAATAATGAGTAATAATGATAGTCGATTTTATTTTTCTAATTTTATAAAAAAAGTCATTATTGAGATTGGAAATTTGATTCGAGAATTAGAAATTGTATTTTTAGTCGCAAGAAAATTTAAGTTTTATTAAATTTAGGGAAAATTTTATCAAAAAAGAATATCAAAATTTTAGTGTTTATTATAAAATTAAAAAAATTAGAAATACAAAAATAGAAAAAAATTAGGAACCATTAAAAAAATGAAACAATCACCAAAAATTCATCATCTTCTCTAATAGCTGGTAAATCTTGTTAAGTAAATCTAAAACAAAATAATTAAAATTTCAAAACTAAAAAAAAAGCAATTTTTGATTAATTACATTTATTTATTTTTGTTTCTCATTTGCTAAAGTTTCATCAATATGCTCAAATAAAAAAAAATTTTGTCTCATGGGTTACAACGTTTCCTATCATCTACGCATTATCGTACAGTTTCTTAAGTTTTCCAATAAAAAAGAAAAGTCAAAAATTAAAAACTAAATTTATTCAACTAGGCATGTTTAATTGTTTTAGACGTGTTTTTTTCTGAGAGGATTTAAAAAAAAATTTTTGTTGAATTATTTTTAATTTATTCACCATCAGAATATTTATAAACAGAACTTACAGATTTTCAACATTAATAAGACTTTCTTTTTGTTGAGAAATAACAAAAATATATGAAAGATTTAATTTTCTATTTTTATTAGTCATTAATCCATATTGTTTGTTGCATCATCGATCTCAAAAACGACGAGAACAAATTAAACTTAGTTTCCAAGTTTGATTTCCCATAGAGATTTTTTTAAGTTGATTATAAGACTAAATTTTTGCTTGGTCACAACTTTCATTATTTATCAGAGAGAACAGCATTATTTTTATTGTTTCAAAAATCAAAAAAGCACGATCAGGCTGCAATTAAAGCAAATTTGTAAGTTATTCAAGAACTTTTTTGTCGACGAATGTCAACAAAAATTTTAATTTTATGTGACTTTCAATAATTTATTTAGAGAAAAACTAACAAATGTCTGATTAACTGATTTTTTTAATTTAGTTTAAAATAAAATTTAAATGGCTTTTAATTTATCAAAAATCTAAGATCAAATAAAAATTAGAAATTTAATAAGAATCATTACTGGTCAGTGAAGTAATAATTTTGAAGTATTAAATTTGAAAAAATTATTCGCTAATAGTAACATTAAGAATGTGTTTTTTTTAAATTAAATTTAGAGCTTAGATTATTTATATTATTTATTAAAGAAATCAAGATTGAATCAATTTCTTTTTTTATTTCTTTAAATTCATCAAATTCTCATCATCTACGGGCATTGAAATCAAAATTATTATTAATACAAATATTATTTGAATGGTAAACATTTTTAAGGTTAGAAAACTATATGATTTAAGTTTTAATGATCAAAAAAAATTTCAAAATTTTAAAAAGGATTTTTTTTTCTAAATTGAGAAATCAACAATTTTAAATTTTATTTCATGAATTTTTAATCAAACCATATTTATCAAGAAATATTTTTGATAAATATGATATGTAAATGTTTGTTTAAGACTTTAAATATTAAATTGAAGTTCCGGATTTTTAAAAGCTTAAATTTAAAAAAAATCGTTAATTATCAATGTCCTTAAAAATCATAAATTTTATTTTAATTGAGCCAATCTTGCGTTTAAAACCGTAAACACTATCCTAAGATTTTTTTATATATAATAAATCTGATCGAATTATCATTAAGATTGCATTTTTAATATGTTAAATGTCATAATGATTTTTAAGCCATATTTAAAGCAATTAGTTAGATTGAAATGAAAACGTTCATTCAAGAGCTCAATTTACATGTAATTTATTTACTTAAAGCACCATCATATTTTTTTATCTGAATGTAATCTTAAAAAGTATGAAATTTCATTAAGTAATTTATAAATGACGCAATGAACTAATAAATATTTGCAGATAATGTCAAATGATCAATTAATAAATTTTTAAAATTTTTAAAGAACCTAAATGAATATTTGACTCTAAAATTTCGAAAAAAAACATGGTTGAAAAACAATCGATTTCAGCATGTATGAATACAGAAGTAAAGAAATTTCGCTTTGACTTTTTTATACTAAACTAATTTTTAAGATTCATGACGAGCTTTTAAAGAATATTGAAAAAGCTAATATCTGAAAAAACCATGGAATATAAGTAATAATGGATTAAAAGATGGCAAACTGATACAAAATACTGAACTAATGCAAACTATGACGTAAAAAAAGTATTAAATTTTTCAGACTTTATTATATAATTAAGTAATACAAGTATTGTAAATAAAATATATCTGCTTCCTTTGGAAAAATTTTTTTCTTAGATTTTCTTTCAACTTTTTATTCCTAGACGTGCATTTTGTTTCAAAATAATTATATAAAAATAGATAAAATTTCAATTAAACCAATTCAAAATAAAATTGAGATTTGGATTTTTTTATTTTTATTATTTTTTCACATATAATCACTATACTAATAATAATAATCGAATTCAAATCTAGTTTTTTACCCAACATAGAATAGAAAAAGAGAAATTTTATTATGTGGTGTCATTTTAATGAATTATAAAATTTTTGATTTGTTTTTTTTTATTATCCCATCGATTGATAACAATTTTTATTAAGTTTTGGAAAACTTACTGAAAAAATTATTTTACAACAAATTTTTTTCAAAAAATTCCTTCTCCTAGATACTCTTTTTTGCCAGTTCAATACTTAAAATAAAAATCAATCTTTTCAAAAAATTTCTTAATAAATTAAAACAAAAAGTTATATTAAATCAAATAAAAGTTTACAATAACGCTTTCAGAATTTCTTTTGAGACTTTGATCATTTCCGAAAAATGCTTTTTCTTCATTTCGATTAAAGTAATCGAATAAATTTCCTTTTTTTACAAAGGCAAATGAAGTTTTAATTTTATTAAGTTGATAATTTATGAATTTAAAATCTAAAAGGTAAGAAAGTATATTCCTAAAAAAATCAATTGGGTCACAAAAAACACGCTTTTTATGTAAAAAAATTAGAGATTTTTAAACTGTTTTAAGAAATTTGAGTAATTAGAGATTTTAAAATAAGAGAAAATTTCAATTGTTGTTTGAAGAAAGAATTTAAAATCGTTATTATATTGATTTTAAACTAAGGAATTTTGATGGTAATAAAAACTATCACTAAAAGGTGCTTTAATCTTCTGCAATTAGTATAATTTTTATTGTTGAATCAAATTTTTAGATGGATGTCATTTTCTTTCAAAAATTTCATTTCAAAAATTTCATTTTCTTGAGCATTCAAAAGAAAGAAATTTTTAGTTACCACATGCCATTTACATCAATCAATTATATTAAATTCAGCTAAGGGAAAAGGATATAGTGAATTTGTGTGTGCTTAAAATTTGAACGAATCTCTGCAAATCTAAAAATGGAAATTGTGGACCCAGGGTAAAATTTTAATTCTGGATTTAATTAATTTTAAAAATTAATTTACGCAAATATTTAATATTTCATAAATTTGACAAATTATATTTCCTAAATAATGATAATCGCTTCGCTTAAATTTAGTTGTTTGAAAATATCTTAGTAAATTCCGGCTTCCTCAAATTTGGGCACGCAATTATGTGGCAAATTAAGTCATTAATTTCTATTATATCATTTTACACAAGGCACCGCATAGATCAAGGTAGCATGCGATAAAAGTGTAACAAAAAGGATAATTAAAAATCAATAAAAGGGCTTGGGTTTACCATACATATTTATGTAATTGAGTTAAAAAAATTATGAATAGTAAGCAAAATACAAAGTTGAAGTTTTTTTTTTACAATTAAATTTAGAAAATCGAAATTTGTTCGGAATTATTCAATTTTTGTTGCCAGAATAGTCCTTTTAAGTTTTTTTGTTCAAACAAAATAACAAACAATTAAAAAAATATTTTTACTTAAAGGCTCTTTTAAAGTTGTTGAAATTTCTAAGTAATCATTTGAAATGATTGATTTTAAAAAGCGTTTGTTTAAAAACTTGATTAAATAAACTGATAAAAAACAACATTTAAAGTTATCGATTTCTCCCTCTTTAAAAAAATCTAGTTTACTTTTTAAATTAAAAAAATTTTCGCATTATTTAATTATTTTTAGATTAAAAATATTTCTGTTTTGAATTAAAGACCGGAAAGACATCAGCGCTAGGTTTTTAAAACGTCATTTTAATGAGAATTTTTCCTTACAAAAATAGAATATAAAAATCACTATAATTATTTTTAGTTTATTTTTTTTTATTTAATTAGAAATTATTATCTCAAATAATAACTAAAAATAAATGATATAATTAAATACATCATTTAAAAATTAGATTTAAAAATTCTGCAAAAATTGGCTGTGTTTGAAAAGATCCAAATCAATAAATTTATCATCAAATTGAATATATTTTGAAGTAAAGATTTTGAATTAAAAATATTTTCTAGGATAAAAATAAACATTTTTTTTTGATATTTGAGTAATCTAAAGAGAATCGCTTTTGATCTCATTATTAAATTTTTTATACTTTTATTTATTTGATTCCTATCTAAGATAACATAAGAATTTAGCTCTCATTTAATTATTAACAAATTTCTGAACATTTTTTGAGCATTTTTTCTTTAAACAAATTTTGGTAGATCAGATAGTATTGCTAAAAAATCAATCAAATTTCGCCATAAGCAAATATAGTCTTTGCTTAAAAATATTTTCTAATTCTTAAGAATTGCAGTCGAATAAACAATTCAAATAAATTGTTAATATGCTTTACATAGGTGGTAACTAGCTCTCTATGCGTTAATTAGGTAATTTAAACTGTTAGAAGCACTATTCAAATTTATAATGATTTAATTTTTAACTGTTATTGATATTTTGATTTTTTATCAAAAAAATTCGGCAAGAAAATTTTAGAAAAAAAGTCTTACCGTTTTTTGTAAGCTTTGATGAAAATTTAATGAAGCAAAATGTTTTCTCTATAAGATTAAATTATTTATGTTAGATAAGTAAGAAAACAGCCATTGAAATATAAAGCAAAGTTTTCGCTTTAATTCACAAAGGAAACGCTTTTTTGAAAAATTACATCGTATTAAAATTCAGTAAAATTAGCTTTTTAAAGTAAAGAATAATTAATAATGTATGAAAAAACTTTAAACTAGTTGTTTTTAATTATATCAGAAAAATTTATCTTTTAGATAAAATTGAAAATTGTTTGTTTTGAGAGCTAATTTTATTCTAAAAAAACTACAACCTAACAAATTTGCGTTTCGTCTATTATTTTAACAAACATATAGAACCGTATATAAAGATACTAAGTTAAATAGTCTATTATTTCATTGACATTCTTTTAATTATTTTCAATTTTATTAAAAATAATCAAGAATATACTAGGGGGTAGTTCTGAATCCTTAAAGTAAAAGTAAATTTTTTTTCATTGAAACTATGAAGAAGTTTATATTATATTATATTAAGAATTCGTAATGGGAATCGATTTATCTTTAATTTTTTCTTTTTATTTTACAAATTTATCAAAAACAAAGGAATCGTTATTTCTTTTCATTGAAAATTATAGGTTTTAATTTTAAGATATACTTGCATGAGATTATGGTAATTTAAAAGCTTAATTCAACTGGCAATAAGCTTAATTTCATAAAACGAATATTTAATTTCTGATGGTATCCATATGTATGGCATAGGATTTGATTGGTTTTTTTAGACAAGTTTGTAGCTTTTAATTAAAAATAGAAATTGTTAGTGATACATAAACGTGACAAAATTTATCTGAAACGGATCTTTAAGAAGGTTTATGTAAAACTTACGCGATTATAGAATCTAAATTTAATCTAAGCTAAAAACGCAATATACTAATGTACAATGATGAGTATGTAATTTTCCCATATTTTTCAATAGTGTGATAAAAATGGCAGTCAAGTTTTTAATTTATTTTTATGATTAAATTTGAAGAAAGGTTAAAATAAAAAAATTATAATGAAATTACAAAAAAAAACAAATTTTTTTCAATTCTATTATTACTTGAAAATTAAAGTTGTGGATAAACTATTGAATCAATTTCAAATAAATTAATAAACTAAATATTTAATAAATCAATATTGAGACTCGATTTTATCAAGTACTGTTAACTTCTTTTTTTTTATTAAAAAATATGATAAATGAGAACAGTCAATTAGATATGAAAAAAATTTAAGTAAAAAAAATTGCCAAGTAAATGCATTTTTCAAGCATAACAAGCAATTAATTAAACATAAAATTTGATTTTTTGGCTTATAAAAATTATTTTGTTTCGAGCTAGTTTTAATACTGTTAATAGTTTTTTTTCTAGGCAGTAATTTCTTTAAAGTTATACCCTAACTAAACTAAATATCCTTAAAAAAATTAAATCATATTGAATGCTAGGTTAATTTTTATCTTAAGTAAAATCGATTTAGATGAATGTTTTTTGGATTTATCTTTTTTTTTCCAGCTAAATAAAACAGCTAATATACCATTCACGCTAAATTAGGCTTTTGAGCTAAGAATAACTTTTTTTTAATTAAGTTTGATTGTTATAAATTTATTTTAGTAAATTATTACACCAATTTCATTTACTTGTTATGTCTAGTTCAAAGAAACCTGAGATAATTTTATAATAAAATATTGATTTAACTGAAATTTTTATGACTTAATAGTTAATTTTTGATTATTTGCTTTATAATTGTTTATTCAGAGAAAATATTAGAATCCATAAATTTATTAACTGTTATTTTCAAAGATTTGTTTTAAAATAAGAATCATGAATATTACAACCAAGCTCCGAAAAAGTGAAAAAATATCGGAAGTTAAATTTAATTCAATTATTTCATTTATTTTAGTTATTAAAAAAATCATTCAATTCTAATTTTCGTCAAAAAAAAAAAAATAAATGAAATGAGACTTTGGATTATGAAATAAATCATATTGAGATTTGTCAACAAAAGCTTAAAGTCTAATAAAAACTTTAAGCCTTCAAATCAGCTGAAAATTTGAAAATCGATTAGAATTATTTTTGATATAAAAAAAAAATTAATTATTTTTTTTCTCAGTTTAACCATAATCAAAGGTATTTGAGAAATTTTCGATATTTCATTAGATATTCGAGCAATTGGTATTGCAGTTGAGTATGAACATAAAATAAATCATTCGGTTTTAAATTTACTTTGCTCTTACTGCAAATGTTTTATAGAATTTAATTATAAAAGAAATAAACCAAATCTACAGACAGGAAAAAATATTTTCAAATTTTTATTCAATTAAAATTTTCGACTTTTTTTGTTGTGAAAAATAATAATAAATAAAATTGCCACTAGCTCTTATAAACTTGTTATAATTTATTGTCTCTCGTACATCCACATCCTTAGGAAAGTAATTAAAAACTCTATTCATTTTGAAGATTATTGATCTTGAAAAATTCTTATTTCGTATTCTTTAGTAATCGTTTTAAGAGTTCATCTTTAGATAAACGTTATTATTTAGTTAAATCATTGCTTCACTTTTCCTAAAAATTACTGTCTTGATTATAAAAAAAAATTTAATATATTTTTATTGTTTTGATGCTGTATTTATAGATTAAGTGGCTTTATCGTTAATTTTGAAACACTTTTTTAAAACAATTAGTTAAAAGATATTTCAAGTTGATTGTTGAATAAAAAGTCAGACTGGAAGCTAAATCTAATAGAAAGCAAAATCTGTTATCTGATCAAGTAAAAAATTGAAGAAATAAAATAAAAGACTTCTGAATTCAGTCTGGAAAAATAATTGTTTTGTTTACCTAGCCTAAGATACTAGGATATTAGCAGTAAATTGAATATTCAAAATTCTTAGTCTTTTCAGTAGTTCACAAGTCAACTGTTCTTTTTAAAAAAATTTGCTCAGTTTTTTAAAAGACTAGATTTTATTTAGATAATTAATAAATAAATGATTTGGCAACTAAATATTTAATATACTTATTCGATACATTAAGAAACATGATTAGTATGAACGAAAAAGAAGTATCGGATTTATTGAAAAAGTTTTTTACACCTATCCTGCTCGGTTTAGGTCTAATTGGCAATTTAATGTCAATTATTATATTCTCAAAGGCTTCTCTTATCAAGCATACTACATTCAAATATTTGTTACTTCTTTCTGTTCTCGATCTGTGTGTTTTAATAACAGGATGTGGTTCCATATTTTTGGAGGTATTTTTCGGTTTCAATATTCGTCTAATAAACGACTACACATGTAAAATACACTCGTTTATGGTAATTTTTTTCACACATTCATCGAGTATGCTGCTTGTCTGCATGAGTGTTGACCGAGTTTTGGTAATAAATATGAAAAAAGGTTCCAAAATATCTAATCCAAAGATAGCATCAAGAGTTTTTTGGCTTTTGCTATTTATCATAGCTATTCTTAACATTCACTTTTTGTTATTTAATCATCTAATTACAAATGAGCATAAAATTGATGGGGAGCGAATTATCAAAGAAAGCAATTTAACTTCTCAGCTCTTGGCAAATCCGAATTTAATCAACTCAAATCAATCTCAAAATAAAATCTATTTGAAAGATTGGACTAAAAATTTTGCTAATGAATTGTCAGATGAACTTGTTTTCAGTTTGATTAATGAAGAAAAAATGCCAAATTACACCAATATACCGCTAAAATTTTGCTATGCTGCAGATTCATTTTACTATGGATATTTGACTGAAATTTTTCCATGGTAATTTTTGGCCTCAAAATCATCTTTGTTTTTAGTTAAGCTAATTTCTTAAATTAAAGGGTCGATTTGTTTTTTTATGTGATATTTCCTTCAACTGTAATGCTGATATGTTCAATAATAATTATTTCAAAAATATTCAGTACCAACAATCGATTGAGTGCGTATAGTAATTCAATATCGCGAAAGAGAACAATGAAAAATAGACAAATATCTTATTTACTTTTGACAACAAATTTAGTTTTTTTCCTGCTTGTTTCACCTTTGTTAATGCTAAACACAATGTCAATGATTGAGGAGAATACAATTCGAACTACAGTTGTTTATTTGTTAAATTATTCGAATCATGGGTATTTTTAAAAAAATTTTTTTATTAATTTTTATTCTAGCTCTTTTATTTAATAGGCTTAATTTTATCTTTTATGGCATAACATGTCAAAAATATCGTAACGAGTTGTTTAGTTTAATAAACAACATTTTTGCCAAGAAGCAAGAAAAAAATGACCAAAAATATGAATTGGTCACCAGTGTTAATGACAGACGAAGGATGACAACAGTTCTCGATCAAGAATAAACTTTGCACACTATTTAACAATTGGTTTTTGCTGAATTGAGTGGCAAAACAGAGTATGAATATTTTGATTCAAAAGAGACATTTGTTTCAAGACCAATTGTTTAACTCGGTGAACTTTATGTGCTAAGTGCGCTTTATTTACCTTATCTGATACATACAAACATTCAATTGCAATTATTTTAGTGTTTGAGTCTAATAAACCTGTTAGTTTTTTTAACCTTTTTTTTCTAAATTATGTTTTATTGTAATTATTTCTTAGTTTTATTTTAATTTATAACAGTAATATTTTAATAAATAAATAAATATTTAAATTATTTTAAACTATATAAATACTAGAATAAATTGGCAGGTTTTTCTTTTTGCTAAAAAAAAGCAAAATATTATGCATCATTTTTGATTTTAAAAAAAGGAAATCAGAGTCTTTATTTTAAGAAAAAATAATCTTACAAAGAAGCATAAGGGCTAAAACCCTAAATTCGGGTTTTGTTCCTAGGACTACGTACAATCGATCCCATGTTATATAGACCCTAATTCATCGAGCATACTCTAAACCAGAAATTCGGATTTAAGTGCTGAGTTAATAAACTAAAATCGAAAATAAAGTAATGATTAAAATCCAAAAACTAAAATTAATTGTAGCTTTTTGAAAACCCATTACTTTATTTGTGCATAGACTTAAGAACAAAACTCGAATTTTCGATTTTAGTCCTTGTACTTCTCTGCAAGGCAATACGGTAAATTTGCACTTAAAACTTTTGATAAATTAGATTAAGTTAAAAAAAAATTAAAAAAAAAATAAGAATTGAACTATATTTATGATATATGTTTATAAGAACTAGTTTGCTTGATTTTGTTTAGTTGATTCTTTTAATTTTCACTGTTGATAAATTCTACTTTATTATCAGTAAATTCGTTTTTGCTTTTTATGGTTTTCTATCTATGTGAACATTTTTGCATCTTAAGGTTCACTTGGCTCAATTTTAACTAGGTTTTCTTTCCCATTTTTTGGCTTTTCTATATCGAATTTGTTTTTTTGAAATTGAAATGTTTGTGTGCCACTATAACAGCTAGTGAATCGGAAAAAAATTCCTTTCTTAAATTAGACTTTTTGTTTTATTAGTGCTTGAACTTTTTTGAAATGCGGATGATATCCAATATGTATTCTTTTTCTCTAAAATTTTAATTTAAGTTTAAAATTTTCAAATTCTCAAACCTTCAAAAAAATAAATTTTTTATAATAAATTATTTGATTTTAAGTTGCTTTTTATTATGAAGTTTTTTTGATTAAATTTAAAATGAAATATTAGATTAATTATCTATGTTTGTAGATAATAAAATTGCTCTGTTGAACCTGTTTTCATTGCTTAAAAATAATCTTATAGAATTTCTTAACACTCAAGCTGACTGAATAATTCAAAAAGTAGATTTTTAATCCATGCATGATGCACAACAAGTCTGTAAATCTTGTTTTATTTAAAAAATTTTGCCAATAAAATCAAACTAAAAAAATAATACTGCTTTTAATAAAATTTGTTTAATGTTTTTTTTTTAAATAATTATAAGAAATTAAAATAAAAAGCTAATATCCAAATTGGAAATCTAACAAAATTACCAATTAAGTTTGTGATCGTACCAAGAGCCAGGAAGAAGCTTACAAACAATTTTCTTTATTTCATCATGACAAAATAAAAATATAGCAAAAGGTATTCCAGGGAGCCACCATAGAAAATAAATTGGATAAAATTCTAAAGCTTCATTTAGTTTTGGAACATAAGCGAAAAAACACGCAATTCCCAGTGTTGCCAAAATGAAAAAATTCATATGAATATTTCTTATTCCATGCTTAAAAATCGATTCTCTTTTTGTTTTTCTAATTAAAACGTTAGCAATTTGGCTAATTACTATCCTTTACCTCCTCGACCAAAATTTTTTCACATTTTTCTTGTATTTTTCTGCTGCTCTTTTCGTGGCTAACTAAAGACCTTTGTTGTCTGAAGTTAAATGAATTGAAAGCTGAAATTTATATGTAGATTTGAACGCAATTTCAAATAATTTTTTATTATCATTTCGATAATTTGAAACATTTCCATTTACGGTCTCAGTATATTGTCCTTTCCTCTACGCAAATTTGTCGAAGTCACTCCTTACTAAACTTGAGGTTATTAGGATTGCGTGACTATTTTCCGGTTGAACCCAATCTTTAATTTAATAAACTTATAATAATAGTCTTAATAGCAAATTAAACTTAATGATCAAATTAAAATTGTCATTCTTAAAAATTATCTTTAAAAAAGGTTTTTAAATATTTTTGAGTAGAAAATTAACTTCATAGGCATGTTTTCAAAATGAAATTTCATTGTTTAAGTTTATTTTTTATGTCAGAATTTTTAATTAAATTATATTTTATTTAATTTTAAAAGGTCTATTTTATACAAAGAAGTCAAGTTTGGATGTCTTTCCATAACACAAACACCACGATCATTCCAGATTCTTAAAGCTTGTTAAACACTGTACATTTGCAAATCTTTTATTGGCATCTTTATTTTGTTTCTATTCAAATGAAGCAATTTTTTTTTAAATTGTGGGGTCTAAAAATTTTTTAAATTTATTTTTAAGCATCAATTTAGAATATATCTTCGAAATACATTAAAATAAATAAAAATTAGCTGCTAGCTAATTAAAAAAAAAATTAAATGATTAAAATAAGGCAAAAATTAGATTTGATCATTCAAAAATTTATTGAACCAGGAACTGATTTAAATGATAATGGTATTATTATTTATGACAATCTTTATCAAATTGAAAATGAAAAGAAAAGCTGTAAGAAATGAAAGCATTTTCTTCAATTGTCGCCAATGTTCATGTTGCTATTATAGAATAAGAAATTATGTTTAAATTTAGTTTAGAGATTCTTCAAAAATGTAATTAATTTTTCTGTTTTACTTACCGCAAAATCTGTTGTAAAAAGACAAAAAGTAGATTAAAGGCGAAAAGCAGGTCCTTTCCTTGTTTAAATTAAGATTTTTGACGAAATTTAGAAAAAAATTAGGCTTTAAGTTTTATCTTTTTGTTAAATTGACTATAGGTTCTCGTTAATTATATTAAATTTTTTCTGTTCTACCTGTCTTATTTTATTTATGTTATTATTTAAGCAACATTAAAGTAATTAAAATGGAATATCTTCTAAAAAATTTCAAAAAAATAAAATAATTAAAAGAAATTTATTTTGCAAAATCAACTTACTTTTGTATACTATTAACAATTTACTTTTATTGTCATCTTTTTATTTTTAGCTTTATTTAATTTTATTTTATTTGAATTTTTTTGATTTTAAATTTAATTTATTTAATTTTTATTTCAAATTTACAGATAAACTAAACAACAACGAATAAGATACAATTTAAAAATAAAAACGCTCTTTTAAAAAATTTAAAAAAATCCAACCTTTAAAAAAATATATTTGAAAAAGAGTTTAGATTGTCAATTTATACATATTTTTAATAGATTAAATTTAAATTGATTAAAAAAGCTTTGATTTTAAAAATTTTTTAAGACAAATCATATATCAAAAACAAAATGCGTGCTTTCAAAATTCAAATTGAAAACTTTGAATTAGTTTTTTTTTATGAATAATCTTTAAAAAATAAAATAAAATGGAAACAGACGACATTGTCCAAAACAATGCTGATAAAAGATTGGAACGTATAAATCAAAACGAAGAGCTTGATTCAAAGTATGGATTTGTAAAACACAAAGCCCCAATTGAAAAATTAGGATGGCTTGTGAACTTTCAGCCCGTAAATTAGATCATTGTTATTATGTTATTATATTTTAATATTTTTTTGCTAAGAGTGAAATGATTGATGATTCAAAACGATTTGTTAGTGCTGTAGACTATTATTTTATAGGAGAAGATAATCAAAAATTCAAAGTAAAATTAATTAATCAAAATAATATGTTTTGTTTATATCGATGATTAGGCAACTGTTCCATACAATCCATATTTTTATGTTGGAACAAAAGAAGGCTCTGAACGAGATGTTTTGGCGTTTTTAAGTCGAAAATATTATGGCAAAGTAGCCAAACTTGAAATTATTGAAAAAGAAGATCTAGATTTAGTGAGAAAATTATTCTATTATCAAAAAAAATTAAAATTTTGAATTTATTTTTAACTAGAAAAATCATTTAATTGGCCTTAAGCAGCAATATATAAAACTTATTTTCTTGAATGTGGATGAATTAATCAAGGTTAGACGGGATATAATGAGTTTTGTCAAAAGAAACAAAGAATTAAATATGAAAAATGCTTATGAAACTAATTTTGTAGACGATAGCTTGATAAAAAAAGCTGATCAACTAGAAAATATAATAGAAATAAGGTACTTATATTTTAACAGCGATTTTGATATTGCGCATTAAATTTATTTTTCAAAATTAGAGAGTATGATGTTCCATACCATGTGAGAGTGTCAATAGATTTAAAACTTAATGTAGGTCTATGGTATTCAGTTAAAGGTCAAGGAAATGAAGTACCTATTATTCAACCCCGTCCTGATTTAGTAGATCGACCGGTAATTAGAATATTTTTGTATTTTAGGTAATTGTTTGTAAAGTTAAATTTTTAAAGGATCCAGTTGTTTTGGCTTTTGATATTGAGACTACTAAGCTTCCTCTAAAGTTTCCGGATGCATCCACTGATCAAATAATGATGATTTCGTACATGATTGATGGTAAAGGATTTTTAATCACAAACCGTGAAATAGTCTCCGAAGATGTGGAAGATTTTGATTTTACACCAAAGCCCGAGTTTCCTGGACATTTCATTATTTTCAATGAACCAGATGAAAAAGCATTAATTCGTCGATTTTTTGATCATATAATTGAAGTTCAGCCTCAAATTATTTCTACTTATAATGGTGATTCATTCGACTGGTATTTTAATCGATTTTTTTTTAATTAATAGAAAATATTTTGAAAAAATTACATTTAGGCCCTTTGTTGATACTAGAGCAAAATTTCATGATATTAGCATGTACAGAGAAATCGGTTTCTACAAAGATAGTCAAGATGAATATCAATCCAGAGCTTGTATTCATATGGATTGCTTTAAGTAAAATTTATTTTTTAAAAATAAGAATAGTACAGAAAATTTTAAACTGTAATTAGTAACCAACTAGTAAAAAAGTGAGCAAAATTTGGAAAAAAATTGTAATTGAGAAATTTTTTTATTTACTCGACCAAATTTTATTAAAAACATTCGTGCCACTTGAACTTTTAAGCCTCTATTCTTTTTGTAATATTCAGTACAATCACTATAAGCTATCTGAACCTCTTTTCCACCGAAACCCCTTGTGATTTGATAGAACAATTTTTTAATACTGTAAAACTTTTAAATTGAAACATTTAAATTCTTCAACTAATATTTATTAGAAGAATTGTATTTAGTATTAAAATAAAAAAAAAATTTAAATTAAAAAAAATAATTAAATTTTTCAAAGATGGGTAAAGCGAGATTCTTATTTGCCGATAGGAAGTCAAGGCCTGAAAGCTGTGGCTAAAGCAAAGCTCAATTACAATCCGATTGAACTTGATCCTGAAGAAATGTGCAAGCTGGCCGTTGAACAGCCACAAGTATTCATACACAAATTAATAAAATAAACCTTTTTTTAAGCTATTTCTTAAAGGTATTGTCCAATTATTCAGTTTCAGATGCTGTAGCAACATATTATCTCTATATGAAATATGTTCATCCATTTATTTTTGCTCTATGCACCATTATTCCGATGGAACCAGACTCTGTTCTAAGAAAAGGCTCAGGTACTTTATGTGAAATGCTCTTAATGGTTCAAGCTTTCCAAGCCAACATTGTCTACCCAAATAAACAAGAAACTGTTTTAAATAAACTTACTTCGGATGGTTTTGTTATCGATTCTGAAACTTATGTTGGCGCTAGTGTTGAAGCACTTGAATCTGGTGTTTTCCGTGCAGATATTCCAGCTAAATTTAAGCTTTCTTCAGAAGCAATTCAAACCTTAATTGATGATGTTCGAAGAACCATGCAGCGAGCTATCGAAGTTGAGGAAAAAGTACCACTTTCAATGGTAGTCAATTTTGATGAAGTTTGCAATGAAATTATTGAAAAATTGTCCAAGTTGAGAGACTGTCCGAATCGCTTAGAAAACCCAATTATATATCATTTAGATGTCGGTGCCATGTATCCGAATATTATTCTCACCAATAGACTGCAGCCTAGTGCAATTGTCGATGAAAGTGATTGCTCTGCATGTGATTTTAATAAGCCTGGAGAAATATGCCAGCGCAAAATGAAATGGATATGGAGAAGTGAATATATGCCAGCGAGTAAAAATGAGTTTCAACGCATCCAGCAACAGCTTGAAAACGAACGGTTCCCGGTGCCCAAGCCCGGCACTGGCTATCGAGCTTTTCATGAGCTATCTTTGGAAGAACAGGCTGAAATTGAGAAAAAACGTCTACAAGACTATTGTAGAAAAGCATATAAAAAAATACATGTAACTAGAGAGGAACTACGCGAGACAACTGTTTGTCAACGAGAGAACTCGTTTTATGTTGATACAGTGCGTGCTTTTCGTGACAGACGATATGAATTTAAAAATTTACACAAAGTATGGAAAAAAAAATTGGCCACAGCTCAAGAGACTAAAGATGCAATGGAAATAAAAAAATGCAATTCAATGGTTATATTGTATGATTCGCTACAGTTGGCTCACAAGTGTATTCTTAACTCTTTCTACGGCTATGTGATGCGTAGAGGCGCCAGATGGTATTCAATGGAAATGGCAGGTATTGTTTGCTATACAGGCTCTACCATAATAACCAGAGCAAAAGAGCTTATTGAGAAAATTGGCCGACCGCTTGAACTCGACACTGATGGTATTTGGTGTATTTTGCCTGCCACTTTTCCCGAAAATTTTGTTATTAAAACAACTGATCCGAAAAAAAAATTAACCATTTCCTATCCATGCTCAATGCTAAATCTTTTGGTCAAAGACCACTACACTAACGATCAATATCATGAATTGATTGATTCCAAGCTTTTAAAATATGATGTAAGATCGGAAAATTCAGTTTTTTTTGAAGTAGATGGACCCTATTTGGCTATGATTTTGCCGGCTGCCAAAGAAGAAGGAAAACGTCTTAAAAAAAGATATGCAGTATTTAACTTTGATGGTTCTTTGGCTGAACTCAAAGGCTTTGAAATAAAGCGTAACGGTGAACTACAATTGATTAAAATTTTTCAATCAAGTGTTTTTGAAGCGTTTCTAAAAGGCAAAAGTCTTGACGAATGCTATGAATCAGTGGCCAAAATTGCCAACTATTGGCTCGATATTTTGTATACAAAAGCAGAAAATATGCCTGATTATGAATTGTTTGATTTAATTGCCGAAAAGAGAACTATGAGCAAAGCTTTAGAGGAGTATGGTGAACAGAAATCGACTTCGATTTCAACTGCCAAGCGTTTAGCCGAATTTCTCGGCGACGAAATGGTCAAAGACAAGGGATTAAATTGCAAGTACATAATTTCAAAAAAGCCCGAAGGAGCTCCTGTAGCTGAGAGAGCCATTCCTATTGCCATATTTCAGGCTGAGCCAAGTGTATGCAAACACTATTTGAAAAAGTGGCTCAAGGCTCATTCTAATTCAGAACTTGAAGTGAGAAATTTTCTAGATTGGGAGTATTATATTGAAAGACTTAATGGTTGCATACAAAAAATAATAACAATACCAGCAGCACTCCAAGGTGTCAATAATCCAGTGTTAAGAGTGCCACATCCCGACTGGTTGTACAAAAAACTAGCTGAGAGAAACAGCACTCTAAAGCAAAAAAAAATTGATGACATATTCTCTCTAAAGCCAAAAGCAATCTCAAATAATGAATCAAATGTTGTTGACATTGAGGATTTGTCTAATTCTAGCAAAAACGCATCCAAGCCGATTGTAGTAACACAAAAGATCAAAAGCCCTGACGGTCGAACTCAAAGTTCAAAAAGAAAATGTCCAGATTTGAGTGCCAAAAAGCCTAAATTTAATTGGAAAGAAGTGCTCGGTGAGGCACCAAAACTTGGTCAAACCTCCAAACAGCTTAGAGCTTGGATTACTTTTCATAAACGAAAGTGGATTCTTCAAATGGACTTTCGACGACAATTAAAAAAAGCTGAAAGCGATCAAAATGGAATTGATTCTTTCAAAATGCCCAATGTCAAACGAACTATTACAGATTTTGTTGGAAAGTCAAACAACTCAAAAATGCAAAGACCCTGGCAAATAATTCAAGTAAGTGAGACAAATTCCAATGGACTTTTCAAACTCTGGCTTCTTTGTGACAATGATTTGTATGTGGTTAATATAAACATGATGCGTGTCTTTTATGTGAATCAAATAAAACCGATGGAAAAAGAGTCGAGCTTGTGCCGCAAAGCTAATAAACATTTGCCAAGATCTCAAATTGTTTATAATTTATATGAATATTCAATACCGGAGCATGTATTTCAAAAGCATCAAAATGATATAATGAACGAATTTTCCAGTTCTAATGTAGAAGGTGTTTACGAGCTTAATGTGCCTCTACTTTTTAGAATCTTGATGCAATTAGGATGTGTATGTACTTTGAAAAAGTCTATAAACTTTAAAGTAAATTCTAAAATTTTTATTTTCTTAAAAATGAACTATTTTTTAAAAGGACTATGATACTTTTGAGATTAACGACATAGAGCCTCAAAACAATGTTGAATACTTGACCAATTATTTCCCAAAAACCATCTATTTATTCATTCATTACAAGTAATTTTATTTCAGTTTGAGAATCCTTGATATTCCTTGATTTTTTTAATTGACTATTGGTAATGTTTTGATACAAAAAAATTTAATTTCACCTTCAATCAACTAATCTAACTTTGCTTCCAAAAATACTTATTATTTAAAAAAATTTCTTAATCAAGTTCAACTAAAATGATTATTGGTATATTTTTGCCGACAACCGATACTGCTCAAGTCCTCATTTTAGACTCAGTCAAGACAAACAATATGCCAAATTTGAGCAATTTGCTTAATTCCGAAAGAGAAAAAAGGTAGCATTTTATATTTTCATTTATTTTTAACCTAACTTTATTCAGATTGAATTGCGGAATCGATGAAGAATTTCTACCAAATTTGAGTCAAAAATTTGAAATAAAAATTGAAATTAATGAAGCAAAAGTAACAAGCTTAAATGAATTTTTTTTTTTGTTATTTTTTACATTTTCTTTAGGTTTATAAAGTATTAGACAAAATATTATCTGGGTACAAAGATGAAAAACGTGGCTCAACAGTCGTTCTTTTGCAGTCCAATATTGAAGAAATTGAATTGAAAGAAAATGTGCCAACACTTGAAGACTTTCCAATCATAAAATTTAATATTACTGAAAAGTATGATAAGTTTAATAGCAAAAGGAAAATTAAAAATAAAATAAAAATTTAAGAGCGGGGCTATTTAAAGTATTGGACTGGCAAAAAGTAGCCGCAAAGCACATGATTGGTCATTACATGAACTCTAAAACAATTTTAGCTAATTTGATCGAACAATCTAGATATTACCAAATACCAGTTGGAAATTTGCCACAAGATGCACCTTCTTATGCTTGTGATTTATTTTATGCTCGTCATTTAGCCAAAAATAATCATGTTTTATGGTGCTCTCCAACTAGTATTCCAGATTTGGGAGGCAAGCAGTATGATGACTATCGATTAATTCAAAATAACGGTGAATCTGGAACTAATTCAATATGTGTTCAAATGAACAACTCGGGCTTTTATCAAAATATTTGCTTGGACATTGAAATAACCAGTTTGTCGATTTCAGCTTTATTACAGCTTACCAAAATAAACGAATTTGATGGAGCTTCAGCTGTAAATTTCAGTGTGGCACCTCAAGCTTCTTTGGAACAAATGATTTCTGGAGACATGGGAACAGCGATTTTTTCATCATGTTATGACGAAGCTGCACTTTCACTGCCGGCCTTAAAGTTTGATTTGTCATGCTTTTTTTTAAAACAAAGAATTTTAAAATTTAAATTTAAAGAATAATGAGAACCATGGTTCAATACTGGCTAAAAGATATTGCAATGTTTGGCAATGCATTTGCTGACATGCAAATCATTCATTTTTATAGATGGCTTCAATCACCAAGCTCACTTTTATATGACCCTGCTATTAAAAGAACTCTACAGGGATATATGAAGAAACTGTGCATTTTGGTATGAATTAATTAAATATAAAAATTTTAGTTAATCGTTTAACTTAAGCTAATTAATGAATTCAAAAAACTTGGTGGACACATTATATATGCTGATTTAAGTAGAATAGTTATTGGTACAAACAAATTTACAGTTCAAGATGGTCTCAATCAATTGAACTACATTTTGAATAATATTCAAAATAAAGATTTGTTTAGCACAGTTCATATTGAAACAAACAAAGTATGGACCATTCTAATGTGGCTAGACTCGGTAGAAAAATAAATCATACTTTATCAGAATTATCTTAAAATTATTAAAAAATTTTTAGGCAAATTATGGAGGAATAAAATATGTAAATAATGAGGAGGATGAAGAGAATAAAGTTGTTGTTGGTTTTTTGTTTAAATCATTTGATTTCAATTAATTTTTTTTTAAAGGAAGAGATTGAGATGAATTGGAAAATGAGTTCTTTTTTACCACAAATTGTCCAAGAAAATTTTTTGGTATTTTTACACTACTTGAGTTATTAACTATATTCCTAATTAAATAATCTTTCAAGGCTCTTTTGGCTGGATACTTAGGAAGCATTAGCGAAAATTTAAAAAACTACGTTCAAAAACTTCAGAATAAAACTTCAAATTCAGATGTAGTTAATTAGACTATTTTTATACAATAATAATTTTTGTTATTTTGCAGTCAAGTGACATGAATTTGCCTAAGTTTTCACAAGAACTAGTATCTGGTGAATTAACAGAACAATTAATGAGGTTAGCTTTTTTTTTTCCTTTAAAAAATTTAATTTTTCTACTTTAAAATATAGATTAACTCAAAAAATTTATAAGAAATTGACCGATGAAGATATACCAGAACAGCTGGGTGCTCGGTACAAGTTAAGGTGTCCAGCTCTCGAATTTGTCAAATATGTTTGTAGAATATTGGCTTTAGATAAAAATATTTCAAATCAAGTCATAAAATTAAAAAAAGACCTGCTAACCATTATAAATGTTCGTGAATTTAGCGATGAGGCTCAATTTGTTGATCCGTCATTAAGTTTTATTGTGCCCCAAATTATTTGTCTAAAATGTAATCATTGTAGAGATATTGATTTATGTAGGGATCCTTGTTCAAATTTAAATGATACCGATCTATCAAAACAGTAAAAAAATTCAAATTAAAAAAAAATATAATTTAATGTGTCTCTTAAGAATTGGATGGTACTGCATAAATTGTGGAGAATATTATGATCTAGCATTAATTGAATACTATTTAATAGAAGCTCTTCATTCAAAAATAATGCATTACATAACTCAAGATATCAAGTGTTCCAGATGCAATGAAGTAAGAGCGGGTTTTTTACAAAATTATTGTGAATGCACAGGAACGTACGAAAATTTAATAAGTAATAACGAAGCTAGCTATTTGGTAAAATCGTTAATAAGCTTTACAAAGTAAATTTTAAAATAATTAAGCTTGATTTTGTATAATGAATTTTTTTAGACATTTAAAAATGCCCCGGCTTAAAGAAGAAGTTGAATGGCTGCTTAAGTATAATCAAGAATTATTGATAAATTAGTGAAATGAAATAATTAGTTTTTGAAATAATGAGTTAATGAAATAATTGTAAATATGTAATTCAATGTCATCAACGCTATTAAATTGAAATCTACAATTTTAATAAAAATTTATTTTTTAAGAATTATTTTAAATGAAAATAAAATAAAATTTGAAAAATTTTATTTTTAAAAAGCGTTTTACTGAAAATAGTTTTTAAAAGTTTTGCATCTGGTCCAACGAGACTCTCTTTTAAAATGTCGAGTAAATCATCTAGAAGAAAATTACAATTCTAATATTGTCGAAATCAAAGGTTGTATTGCTAGCTTGATGGATCTACACTTAATTCTTTGAGACACAAAAATTTTTTTTTAAATTTTGTTTAGTGAAAAAAAAATTCATTTTTTATTTTAATTTGTGGTCGAATTTTTCAATTCGTTTTTCTGTCAAAAAAAGTATTCTTCATATCTAGTTTGATTCTGGAAAAACAGTATAAAAATCAACATTAAGATGAAATTTATCTTATTTTTTAAAACGATTAAAATAAATAAATTATTTAAGCTACATTACAAAAGTTAGATTTCATGTTTCCATAGAGATAAACTGAAAAATAACTATAAATAAAAGTTATTTTGGAAAAAAAATGAACTCCTAGAAAAACAGTATTTATAAATTGGTGAGATCTGAAGGGTTTTCTTACCATTTTTCAATTCTGTTTCTTTAGAAATATGCGATTATTTAGTTTTAAAAGGAACCGAGCTAATGTCTAACTAACAGAATGGCAACAATTGGTATTAATAAGGTTTTTAAATATTTTACTCGACAAATATTGTCAAAAATTCAACAAATTTAATATTTTTTTCAATAAATAAACCTAAAAATAAACTTAATTGATTAATAAAAAAAATTTATTTTATTAGCTTTTTATATTGAAATTACTTTAAATTTTTTATGTAACGTTCTAATGAAAAAGAAAAATGGTTATTATTGTCCAAATGATTTTACATAAATTACATTTTTTTGCTAATTATTTAAATTTTTTGGTTAAATATAAATCAATTTGAAAAAATAATTAAATGTTATTTTTTATAACTTCAAAACATTTAAATTGGAATTTTAAAAATAGAAAAATTCTTAATCACAAACTGAATAAAAAACATTAACAATTTTAGAAGACCGTGTGGTGGCCGGCCAACAGAAAGGCCGACCGTGTGAGATGTTTAAAAAAATATTAAATTTTTTATTCATCTTATATTTTATTTTATGTAATTTTTGATAATAATGTTTTACATATTTTTTAAAAATCTTTTATTTATATATAATTCTCTTAATTAAAAAAAAAATTACCTTGGCTATACTCGGTTTGAAACCTTAGTGTCCATCGATGAACCCGCCGTTGCTAGTGCTGGGATGCTGGCCTGATGCTGCAAGTTAGCCACCGAGGAGGCTTACGAATACTCTAAATTAAATTTAACATCACAAAAAATATATGAGAAAAAGAAAAGAGAAGCTGAAAAAAAGAAAGAAAAAAAATAAAAAATTTTTACTTGAAATAAATGAAATGCTAATTTGTATATGTATAGACCTGGATAACTAAATTCAACACGGACGATTTTTTTTTTTCTGTATATAGCTACCATAGCCAGACTAAAGCTAGTCTCGCTCCGCAGGTATCCTGCTGTAGCTTATCATTATTATTATTATAATTTAGGCATTTAAAAAATATTTTTTTTTTATTTGATCAAAGTTTGAAATTATATCTATAATCGAAACTCAAAATCTAAATCAAACAGATTTCAGTTAAGCGACTCTTCTGATGACGACTTTCTGATGATCATCAAATTTTGCACATTTTTAAAAAGTGTTAAAAACGTGATAAAAAAAGCCAGAAAAATAGGAAAAATTTTAATAATTAATTTTGCCTTTAATTTTTTTTAATCTTTTATTCCAATTATTATTGAACAAAATCAATAGTAATTTTGAAAGAAATTATTAAGTAATTAAGAATTTAATCCATGGATCTGATGATCAAAATTGAATAATTGTATTAGACAACTTTGCTGTATAGATTTTAAAAAAAAGGAGATTATTTTCTTTTTTATATTTTTAATAATCTAAAATATTAAAAAAATATATATTAAATTTGAATTTATTTTCTAAGCTTTATATCAAATATTTTGTTTAAAGAATGAACTTTAAATCAAAAAGATTCTCATATCTTATTCAAAGTTCATCAATTTTTTAAGTTTATTTTTAAATCTTTTTTAACATAAAAAATCAAAATTCCGAATTAAAAATTTTTCCAATGTATGTTATTAATAGATATAATTTCAAACTTTGATCATATAAAAAAATTTATTTATTAAATGCCTGCACACCGTCGGCCGTTTAATGGCCATTATGGAAATGTAAATACTTGAATTTAAGCTTTTTCAAATAATAAAATGTGTTTTGATATTATTTGGATACCAATATTTTTTTAGATTTGATCAATCAACATAACTCTCCTAAAATTTTCTGTACTTTATTATTCTATAACGGTTCCATTCACTATACCATACGGCATAGGTTGCTTTGATTGAATTCACATTGCAAGAATATAAAAAAATAAAGGAAAATCTGATAAAGAATAGGACAGTTTTTCTTGTTTTTACAAATTTTCTATTAAAAATTAGAATTTTTCTTCAAAAAAATATCAAATTCGACAAATAACTATTGATTTTATTTACTAATCATCATCTTTTATTCAATTGCAAAAATTTAAGCATTATTTTATTTTTAATTTTTTAACTGTGTATATACAATTTCAATCTGAAAATTTAAAGTGTATCAAGTATTGATTCAAAAAAAAAGGACAATAAAAATTCATTTTTCAATATTCGATTTTCAATGTTTCCATAGAAACGAATTAAAGATAATTTTCAGAAAAAAATTTAAATTCCACTGATTAATTTAAAATCGACATTTTGAACTTCATGAAAACTTTATTTCGAATATTTTGAATAAAATGTCTCCAGTTAATCTTACATGTTTCCTTTTATTATGCATCATAAATACTATTTTTACTCAAAACAATCCAAATGGTAATAAACAAATATATTTTTATATTTTTTGAATAAAATCATAAATAATATTGTTTTTTTCTTATAAGATATAGGAAAATGTAACTGTGATTTGAATGTTGGTCACTGTGACTTAAATTGCTGTTGTGATAATGATTGTTCGCAAACTGATTTGGATATTTTTAAATGTTCAGAGCAAACTAGCGGGTAAAAAAGTATAAAATTAATCAAATTTAACTTATTTTTTCATTTATAGCACTACTAGACAATGGTGTATACCGAATAATGCTCTTTTTTTGTCAAACACTCCTTACATAATAACTACGTTCGGTGATTTGGTTTGCGTGGACTTAAATAACAGTAAAATCATTCTAAAAAAATCAAATAATTAATTTGAGTTAATTACTATTAAATTCTAGCGTTGAGTTTAAATTATTATTTGTCGCCATTGACTGATTCAATAGAAATAAGTGATTCGTTTATCTCATTAATTTCGAATGCAATAGCGCCACAAAATGTAAAGCATTCATTTGATATACCAATATCCGATTATCCTTTTAACAAAACAAATTATGTATATAGCATTTCATCGACAAACGACATAAGTGTTTTAAGCATACCCATTCAAGTTGGTTTAACATGCAAATCTGGAGTACCAGTTTATCATTATCAAGACAAGACATCTAATTGCTTAGTTAGTCCGCTAAGCTTAAAAGATGAATGTTCTGGAACAAAAACTTCTCCACTAAGCTTAAAATATTTTTTTAATCAACCTACAAATAAGTTTATAAAAGTAAAAATCAATTTTTTTTTTCATTGTTTATTAAAAATTTTATTTAGAAACCAAATTCTCTCCAAAATTGTCTCCAAAATATTCAATCAGCAACAGATCCATTTAATTATTATAGCAGATGTAATGAAGATTATCTCACACAATTGAGCATTGTATCATGTGCAGATGAAACTGGTTTAGCAATTGATCCTAGTGAATGTGCAACCAAATTAGAACCTAGTTTAAATGCTGAAACTTGTACTTTTTTGGTTAAAAGTATTTCTTATCTGTTAAGATTTAATAGTGCTACTGGTATAGTGCAAGCTGGATTAGATGTGGTTTTTTTCAATCAAATAAACATTGATACAAATTCAGAATTTAAAGAGCAGACATTCAAAGTCTATTTTATCCCTGAATCACTACAGATTAGTGATTTTAATTCGGCAAATAATCAAAAGCTTAGTGGCAATCCAGGCTATTTGAGAGGAAAACCAATCGTTGTCGGTTCCATTTCTTCGCCCTCTGATAGATCCAATAGGTTCACTTATTTAATGCCAAACTCTCAAGGTCTATGTCAAAATGATGATAATTCAAGATCAATTATCAAGTTTAGAGAGAATGTTGTTTCTGAATGCTTCTATAAGTAAGTTAAATAATATTTATTAATCTTTAAATATCTTTATTAAATAATTGAAGATAAATAAATAGTTTAATCTTTTATTATACTGAATCAAATAATATTTTGAGTGAGTAAAAAAATTTTGCGTTTTTTTTACACTCAAAGACTGGAGGAGTCTTTTGAACCTCTTTTGTTAATTCCTTTATTTTATTTAATAAATTTAATCATTTTTTAAATTTTTTTTCAATCATATTTTAAATCAAAAACATTATAAAATTATTTAATTTTTATTACAAAATAATATTATTTTCATTGAAAAAAAGTAAAAGAATGAGTCAAATAAAATGGGTCGAAAAATCCATCCGGCCTTTGAGTGTTAAATCAGTTTATTGGGGTTCATAATTGATCAAAATCTTAGCTTTAGAAAACTTGCATTTAGTTTAACACTTCAAGTTTAAAGGAAATTATTTTCAATAAAAAAGAATTTTCTATCTTCTTAGTTAGTAAATTGCCGTCATTTGAAAAAATGAGTCATTGAGCCAAAAAGATGATAATCAGAAGGAAAAAGATCTGTTCTTTATGCTAGACGATCCCTTCTAAGTCTCTTATTTTTTCGATTATTCCCATAGCTGTATGAGGTCTAGCGTTATCTTGAAGAAACAAACCTAAATTTCGTTTGAAGGATATTTTATCTTGAGGCTGAGCATACATTTGTTCTAATTGTTAAAAATGAGCTCTGCATTTATAGCACAACCATAAGGATCATTACTTTCGATTTCCACTCAAGCCGATTCTAAGTACATCTCCAAACCACTGCAGTCTTTTACTCTTTATGCATTCACTCATTTGTTGGGACTTTGTTCTTCTGTATAATCCTGGGTTGGACAAAATTTATTCGGTGGATCCAGTGTCTAATATTAGAAAAAAAAACTCTTTTAATAGATAAAAAATTATTTAAATCGTTTTGAGCCCAAAAACTAAAATATCAAAAAGATTTTTTAAAGAATTGTTAAAGAAACTACAGAAAATCTCTTCCATTTTTTTGTCTGGTTGTACGGTATTTTTAGATTGATTTTTTTAACCCAACAATGTTTTAATTGTGTAAAAAAGCTATTGCAATTAAACATCAATTGATTAGCATGAAAATTTATCTTTGAGATTAATTAAAATTACAATTTTTAGATAAATTTGAATCATAAACAATTTTTAATTTTTTATTTAGAATTCATTAAAAAATTGTGAGATTTATTCAATTTTAGCTTAACTATCAAATATTTGATGATTCTTAAAACTCATTAATATTTTGAATAAAACTTAACCTTTTAGACCAACTTTTGATCCAAATTCAATCGACTACTGTAAACTCGTTCAAAATGCAATCGATGAAATTGTTTTAGGAACTTTAATAGACAAACGTGCAACACGATTCGCACCTTTTGCTAATTCTGATCCAAGTAGTTGGATCCCTATTTTAAATAGTGATTCATCTTCTCAAGTAAAATAAATTAATATCATTAATAGTTTAGATTAATTAATATCAATTTAATTTCAAAATCTTTTAGCCGGATGTTACAAATATAAATGGTGTATGTAAATCTCTTCGAGTAGGTGCAACAATTCAAATAGCATTTGCTTTAGTTGGAAATGTTGCCAATCCGCAAGCAAAAATTCAATATATATCTTATGATTGGGATGAAAAAACTGATATTAAAATTACTTGTTCTGGTCAGATTTGTGCCAATATAAACAATTTGATGATTAAAGTATCAACTAGAGTAATTTTTGTCGATGTAAGTCAACCACCTTTGTATGCAGAAAGTATGATGGCCAGACCTCAAACAAATCTTCCCGGAGATTTTTTTTACCCAATAATTAATTCATCAACAAAGGTCATTTTTTCCAGACATTTGATTTTCTTTTTTGTTTTATTATTCCTCTTCTAATCTCATCTAAATATTTGCTTTAGTAAATTTTTTAAATAAAAATCTAATAAACTACAAGATTCTAATTAAAAATATCACTTATCTTGGTTAATAAGAAAATTTAAGTCAAGTTATAGATAAGATATATTTTATGATATGCAAAACAATCCAGTATCTATGGAAATATAATTATTATTATGTTTTTTTTTTTTACATTAAGAGTATCTTTGCAAACGTGCTTCAAAAATGTATGTCATAGAAAAATCGCTGCTTTTAATTTTTTTATTCCATCGATCTTTTCAAAGTAAAAGTTATAAATTAACTAATTATTCTGTCTAATAATTAAAAAATATTAATCAAGTTGAAATTTTCTGTCCATGTGATGTGACAGATGGCAATTGTGATTTGCTATGTTGCTGTGACCCAGATTGCACTATTCCAGATTTGAACGCATTTAGATGCCAGCAAACACAGCAAGAACTAAAGTAAAAATTTATCCTAATTTTCTTTACAAGTTTCTAATCGTTAACTAAGTTTTTATTGAAAAAATTTAAGAAAAAATATTAAGTTATGAAAAGACTTTTTTTGTTAATGTTGCATTAAAAATATAAAAATTTGATTTTGGTTCCTCAAAAAAATATTTTTATCACATCAAATTTAAAATTTATCGGCTTTCGAGCTGATAAATTTTCATTATTGAGTTTTGAAAACTAATTTTTTTAAGGTATCAAAACCAATTTCGAGGGCTTTTAATGTGGTACTAACAGACAAATGATTACCATAAATAGTTTAATTTATATAAATTTAATTAGAATAATTAAAGCTAAAGCTGAGGAACATACTTGATTCAGCCTCGCTAATTTTCATACTTTAAAAAAAAATTAATTATCCCTTGAATTATTTATTAAATTTTGTTAGAAATGTTAATCATCAATATTGATGATTCTGAGGTAATGTTTGAGTCATTTAGCAAAACATATTATCAATACTAACATTGAATTTAGTGCAAATTCGATGTTTTATATTTTTGCTCATTTTAAAATTCTTTAAATAAAATTATTTCAATTTTAAAAGTAATTATCATTTAAAAAATTTTCTTTTTCCCAAAAAATTCACTAACTTTTGAACCGAATTTAAGGGATGGCTAAAAATTTACCAGGTTTTTACTAGTTCTGTAAATGGAATATTGTGCATCATTTATAGTTGTATTAATTTTTAAAGTCTGCTAAAGATGTGCAAATCTTTGCAAAATGCACTACACTCAAATTATTTCAAATTTAAGTTGTGCTAAATTTGCAGAGTTTTACCAGAATGCTCCAAAAAATGCAACTCTGAAAGTTGCACCAACCGCGTAATAATTACGGATTGAATAGGCAAAATATCTGAAATTGAATATTTTGGTGCTAAATAAATGTCTCCTAATTTTTAATATTGGACTGTCTGTTTTTATAAGTAAAAAGATTAACCTTGAGTAATAATTTCATCCTTCTTATCGAAAAGGGACATTAATTTGAAATTTTCAAAATTATTCAGAAAATTTTTTTAATTGAGCAATTTTCTTTTTAGTGAGAATGGAATTGTAAAAGCATGTGTTCCAAACAGCCTAATATTTACTAGTAATACACCTTATGTAATAAATACAATCTCATCATTGTTTTGTGTTGAGTATAAAGGTAAAAATATTTTGTATTTATTTTCTAAAAATAATTTAAAAGAGCTTATCAAAAGATAAATAAGATTTTAATAAAAAAATTAAATTTATTGAATTATAAAATTTTCATTTAGAAATTTTATTGCCTACTGAAAATAATAATTATTTAATCAATCAATCGGACTTACAAAATATTTTTTTTGATGAATCAACTGTTGCATTAAATACTGATAAGAATTATTTTGATGTAAAATTGTTTTAAATTAGTTTTTATATAAAATTTAATTTTTATTTAAAGATATCGGATTATTTATGGACAGTAAATGCACAAAATCAAATATCGTATTTAACATCACAAAAATCAAACGATATAGTCCCGTTTCGCTATTTGAGAAATAAAAATAAAGAATTCGTAATAGATTTAATCAATTTCAATGATGAAAACATACAAAATGAAACAGTTTTTTTTGATAGCTTTAAAATTATTAATGTAAAAAAAGCCAAAATAGGAATTAAAAAATTGATCTTTGAAAAATTTAAAATAATTTAGAGTCCGAAATTTGAAATGAACTGTTCAAACTTGACTAATATTTATGAAAGTTGTTCAAGTCTAATTGTCATAGACAAAAATTGTTCATTTAATAACACAATACAAGATTGTTCATTTGTTAATTCAACGCAAAATACTCTATTCATCTCTTCTTATCAATTTATTATTGAATATTTAAATCCAAATGGGATAAAAAGCGCAATGATTATTTTTGAATTACAAGAGAAAGCTCTTTTCAATAACACACAATTATTTACTCAAAATTTTAAATTAGAATTTAAAAATGTAATTTTAGAAATTAAATAATTCTATTTAAAATTTATATTCTTATAGATTAATGTAAAAAATATCAGTGGAAAAAATTCTCTTGGTTACAATATTGGCTCAACAATTCAAATATCAGATTTTAATCAAACAGATCCAACTAGGTTTTTTTCTAGATTAAAAAAAAAAAATTTATTTTACTATAAAATTATTTAGTATCAAAATTGTCAGCCCGTCTTCAAATTGTGATCCTAGTTCAAGAATTCCTGTTCAATTTGGAAAAAATATGGCTACTGAATGTTATATAACGTAAAATTTTAACTTTAATTGAATCTTTTTAAAAAATTAAAATTTCAAGAGTTGAAAAGCTTCCAGATTTAACTTCAACTTGTAAAAATCTTGGTGATAAAATAAAAAAAGTTCATATTGAAAATGGAATTTTTCTCAATTTCGTAGCATCTTATAGAGATTTAG
Organism: Brachionus koreanus; assembly: GCA_016987375.1. Classification (NCBI taxonomy): domain Eukaryota; kingdom Metazoa; phylum Rotifera; class Eurotatoria; order Ploima; family Brachionidae; genus Brachionus; species Brachionus koreanus. Next base: position 2,582,610 of record PJRA01000048.1, read on the forward strand.
TCAAATATAATCCGAATGAAGAATGGATAAAAGCAGGAAATTTGTTCACTGTAGTGAAAAATTAATTTTGATTCAATTTTCTTATTTTCTATTCGCATAGGGATCAAGTTTTGAAGCAATTTTTGATTCATGTAATCAGATGGCGACAGGATTGAGCATTCAGATTGCATATGCTAAAGTTGGAAATGCTCTTAAGCCTTTAAACAAAATTGTTAAAGTTCAATATCAATGGCTACAGGATGATGTAAATTTGCAAGTAATTTATTTCAGTTATTAAAAGTGTTGGAAATTGAACAGGCGATCCTTAGCATTTTTAACAGAAAAACAACAAAAATATTTTTAAAAATTAATATTTAAGATTAACATATTTTAAAAAACTGTAAAATATTTTGATTCTTTGAAGGAAATTGTCTTCTTTCCAATTTATAAATAACATAGTTTTCTTGGCTCTTAAATTTTTTTTTCTTTGAAAATCACATCGGACCGCCAGCCAACACTGTTTATTTTTATTTTTAAAAAGTTTATTTTTAATTCAAGTGTTTTGATAGAATGTGCAACGATAGAGTTAAAGTTTCTACTTTTGTTACTTTTGTTGATGTAAGTCTTATTGCTAAACTTGGGGAAGCCAAAATATACTCACAAAGCGGAATTTTTGCCAATGATTTTTTTGCACCGCTACTTAACATTAGTTCAAAACTAAAATTTTTTTATTTGTTTTATTTTATAAATTTTATTTTACAAATTTGTTTAGAAACAAATTTTTTTTTTACATTTGAATGAATATAGTTATGCTGTCCATTTTAAACATCTAAAAATTTAAAAATCATTATTTGCTGATTAATTTTGGAAAAATTTTTATCACATTTTTTGCTATTTGATAACTTAAATAAATAAAAATTTTTCAATCAATAAAATATATTTTTATACCTAGTATCCTTATGGGTTTGAAGGCATTTTGAGCTACAATATCTTGATCCACACTGAACACATGTGTAATTTGAATTAAAACCACAAACTGAACAAAATTTTCTTTTTGGAAATCTAGTATCTGGAACTGATATACTGAAATAGTTGTATTTTTTATCCCGCGCATTTAAATACTGAAAATTGAAAAAACTATATTTTAATGAAAACTTAAATAAATTACTTCTTCCTCTAAGAGAGTGGCAAAATTTTTACGAAATCTTAGTCTTGATTCTGTTTTAAGCTTTTTTCTCTTGGTTCCAGTACTAGCTGGCTCATTAATAAAGCTATTAATTAAGTCTGCATTTTGACCCGAATTTGATGCTGCTGTAGCATTTTCTCTGTTTAGTGTATCGTTCTCATTATCAATTGTGAATCGCTGTTGAAATTTTTTGTTTATTTGAAGTCTTGAATCGGATATATTTGCTATGCCTATATCATCCTGAAAATTGTCTCTCTCAAGAGCTTCTAAGGCTTTTCGTTGACGCCGCTGACGAGTTATATCGTCTAGGATTTGTCCCCTTTCTAAATTCTTCAATCTAACTATAAAAAAATAATTTTATCTGTACTAAAAACCATAGGTAAAACGAACCTGATTCTCTATTATCCGACATAATTTTATTTCATTTCTTTTCAAATTAAACTCTTTTCATTTAAAGAATTAACATTTAATTCTTTTAAAATTTTAAAATCTAGCATAAAAAATTTACTTTTTGGTCTTTTTTACAAATTAAATATTAGAGTATTTTTTGCGTAAAACTGACACAAAAATAGTGTCTTTTTGGAAAAATTTAGCACCTTAGCTGACCCAAAATTTATTTATTTTCTAAATAAATTCGAGGAGAACCCCAGGTTTCTCAGAATGGAATTAAGTCCTTCTTTTTAGCCCAACATTAGTAAATAAAATGAGTTATGGAAAAATTTTTTGCTAATAAAATAAGTTAAAAGTTTTATATGTTTGTTAATAAGTTTTTATGCAGAAACTATTATTGTGAAATCTAAGTAGAGCGAAGTGAACTTAGAGTTTAAAGGATCATCTATTGAGTTAAATTCACCCAGTTTAATTGACCAAAGGATAGACCTTAGAACGATCTATTAGGGAACAATTAATTAAAGAAAGGAAAAACCAGCATTAGTTCATTCTAAAAAAGGAAAACACTTAAAGCAAGGATATACGCTAATTTAAAAAAAAAAATTTTAATTTTTATTATTTAGTTAAATTTGAATTTCTAATTGTAAAAATTATTTTAAAAAATCATTAAATAATAAATGTTATTTTTCTTATAAATATATTTGTGAAAAAAAATTTAGTCAAAATATAATGGCGGTAATTCTGTCAAATTTAAGTTATCTGTGCCATTCTTAATTGAAATTTGTTGATTCAAAGCTTTAATTCGAATCAAAGATTGGTTTAATTTCTCGATTCGGAGTGCAACATCATCTTCGAAAAAGGCAGTTGAGTATGAATTAGGCTTTGAATTGTAACCACTTGTATTTTCAAGAGAACCGTTTAATTTGTAATTTGATAAATTCATTAATTCTTCATAATTATGCGAATCAGACAAGCGCTCCGAAATCGAATTATTCCACATTTTCATCATTGGTCTTAAGCTTAATTTGTTGTCGGTAAAAAAATTTCTTTCCAACTTGCTTTTAGATTGCTTATCATCATAAAAAATATGCCATACGCTGGACTTTGGTTTGGTAAGAAACACATATGTAATGAAGATAAAAAACCCAAGGAATGTGTTGGAAATGCAAAAAGAAACTTCCGAAAAAACATCTAAGTCGTATTCAAATAGAAGATAGAGACCAATTAACCATGTTTGAGCTTAAAATTTAAATTTAGTCCCAAAATTGGATTCTAAAAATAAAATAAATATTTTTTGGAAATTGAATTTTAATTGAAATTCTCAAAAATTTTAACAGTAAAATATTTTTTTAATTTTTTTTAATTTAAAAATCTAATATTTACACAAATTTTCAAAATCATTCAACCTATTATTGTTAAAATTTTTATAAGTGAATTCTTTAATTTATAAAAAATTAAACAACTCATTGAATTTTAATGATAATAGTGAGTGCAGCGGACCTCTCTCCTTTAACGATTTGTTATTTGGAAATATCTAAGCCGAATAGATTTAAAAATTTTTCAGATTCAAGAAAAAGGCCACCAGGATTTAAGTAAATAGAGCATGCTCTAGAACATGCCCTACTTCAATATTTTCTCTTTTATCTTTTTTTTCAATGAATTAAGCTCTACAACATGCTGATGAACCTTCTCATGAACTTTCCTTATGAACTTTAGGCTAGAACATGCTCTAGAGCTACTTAAGCAATACTCTAAAAACACTCTACTTTGTTTAGAAACGTACTGTAAGTCATTTTACAGCATTATTTTCAGAATTAAATAAATTTCAATATGCCAATTGATTAAATAAAAAACTATCAAGAAATTTAACATTTTTTTAAAGATCCTAGTTAATCGATCATGTTCTTTATTCTGAAATAAGTTTTGAAATTTTCAATTCTTTTTATATAAAAACTAACTTGAATACAAACAACAATGATCTGATTTTTGGTACTCTAAAAGAATACTGAATGACGAAAAACTCTATCTATTTTATTTTTCTAAAAAAGCAAAATAAGCGTGTCGGTTAAATTTAACTGATTTTGAATTAAGTCTCTTCGCTTGAAAATAGTCGATTGATTTTACAAATGAATGCATCCAATATTGGTATTTTCAAAGACTGAAGTTGTTGGCCAAACCGTGAAGCTAGAGTTGAATGCAAGAGAAGTTTAAAAATTTATCACAGTAAACAAATCTCAAGACGTTATTTTTGACTGATTGAAGAAATTAGTTATTTCCATGGTTTCGATAAAAATTTTTACGGCAATTACAGTCCACTCCAACTATAAATTGAAAGTGTCCAAAAAACAATAATCAACAGATTTTCAAAAGTTTCAATGATTTCAAGCTTTGTTTAGAAATTTACTAAAAACATTATTTTCATTATTTACATTTTTTTAACTCAGTGGCTTCCAGTAAGGTGGCGCCACTTCTTTATTCATTTAATTTAGAAATAAACTATCTAAAAAAATATAAATTTACATATCCTTTATTAACATATGACTGAATTCTTAAACAGAGATACAGCACCTTCAAAAATTTAAAAATAAAGAGCTCAAAGACACCAAATTTTTCCTTTTGAAGCCAAAATTGTTACTATCCACAAATCCTTCAAACTATAATTATTAGAGTCCAGATAAAATAAGGTTTTGTGCAAATTTCCAACCAAAATGACAAACCATCAACAACTAATCTAAGATCTCGTGTCATATCACGCCCAATTCACCGTAAACAACACTAATGTAAAATTCAATTCACTATATCAAATATTCGAATCTATTATAAAAGATATTTAAACTCCAATTTTTCTAAACTGTTTCCTTTTTTCTTCCTTTTATTATTGGTATTTTTCTATTTTTTGTGCTAAAAAAATGGCTTTGTTCCATTCTGTGCCGCACCAGGCTCACCTTAAACACATTTAAGAACATAATCGATTAATTAGGATTTCTATAACATGGAGTCGATGATACGTAGCCCTAGTTTTCAGCTAAGGCAATTTGCAATGGACATTGAAGTTTTATTATGCTGTTAATTTTTTTATATTTTATAATTACTAAAGAAGTTTTCCAGGATAAGTTATTTAAAAATAAAATTTAATTACTTTTTAAAATAAAACTAATGGATGAAATTGTAATCTTCTTTCTACTAATAATTGATGCTTCTTCTCTTTGTTTATAAAAAATACAAATCATCGAAAACAAAAATCCAAAATTTAGGAAAGTAATAAACGCTGTAGGTATTATAAACGTTATATAAAGACTCATTCCATTTAGCCAACAAATTGATCGATTGTGATTTATATAAAGAGTGCGATCAGTGCATAAAACTACTAAGGGTATTAGTGCTGGAATAACTAAAAAAAAATATGAAATTTAGAATTAGCAAGTAAGTTTTAGTTTACCAAAAGCAAAAAATTTCAATTTGTGATAAGAATTTTTGATTTTATCTTCCACAGAGTTAATCAATGCTGAAAATTGTATCATTGAATTTGTGAGAAAAAGCATAAAAGAAGATAGTAAGAAATAATGTAATAATGCACCGAAAGCTAAACAACAATTTCGGTTTATTGACGGAGTAATTATAGATATTAAAAAAAACAGTGTATTGCTGATAAATAAATTTGATGCCAAAGTTACAGTTATTTTTAATTCTAATTCTATTGATTTTTTGATTTCTCTTAGAAAAATAAAGATAAAAAGTTTAATATCAATAATATAAATGTCTTACCCGATATTAAAATTTAAAAACAAAGTTGCTAAAAGACAAACTGATGAGAACATTAAACCAATGTTATTCAAAGTTTTCAAATTCAGAAAAGTTTCTGTTTTATTTAGATGGTTGTCTGTAGCATAATTCTTTATATAACAATAATTTTATTTCACTTTATAAAATTTTATCTTCTAAATTCACTTACATAAGCTAAGCCAACAATATTTGATTGATTGCATGAACACTTGTGAGTATTTGCTAGAGGATCATGCTTTAGAAAACGACAATTTTTATCTGTCCATACACCTTTACCATCCTTTACATTCCAATTGACACATTTGATTGATGTTTGATCAATTGACTTATTCTAAAAAAAATATCATATTTTGAATTATTTTGAATTATTTTTTATTACTTGTTTAAAATTTGTTTGATACTCAATTTGATTGCTAATAAAAGTTGAAGTCATATTCGAAATAACGAAAAACATTATATTGATAATTGGACTAGACAAAAAATGTTGCTCACTTTGAAACAATTTAGAATTTTTAAAATATATAATTGATATTCGAGTTTTTAAAGAGTCTAATATTGAATTAAATTCGCCAGGAAACATTGATTGTTTGTTTTTTATTCTAATAGAATTTTTTGGTTTGATTTTTGATAAAATGCTTAATTCATTTATTTCATGTATTTCATAGATTTTATAGAATTCTTGTGTAATTGGAAAATAGTTTAAATCATTTGACTTATTATCATTTACAAAAGGATAATCATTAATAGTTATCATGAAGTTTGAACATGAAAAATTAAACCGATTCGAAAATTTTGTTGAAATTTGTTTTACCAATTCATCAAAAGCATAAACCAAGCTATGTAAAAAATATACAAAATTATCTAAATAAAATGAAACTTTTTTTACCTGACACTTAAGTTAGGTTCATTCTTAAAAAAACCTGAAGCTCCATTCAATATATTGTTTAAAATATTAAATTTGATGTCATACGCTTCAAAATTAGACTCATTGAATTTTAAAATTTTTTCTATTATTGTTTTGAGATGGTCTTGTGCATTTTTTAAATAGAAAAAGGTCGCATCAGTGGTGAGTTGTTCTAGTTCTTTTAGTAACTGTAAGCTTAGATTTTGCTTAAAAATTTTTCGAAATACATCTTTAAATAGAAATTAATTTAGAAATTAATAATTTACCTTTAATAAACTAAAATAAAGATAATCTTGCATTTTTTCACGGTAATTTTCAATTTTTTTGTGACAAATAAATTTTTGTTCAGACAAATCACAACGAAAATCGTTAAATTTTCCAAAAAATTGTCTGTTATTAGACACAATTAATTCAGTGCATTTTGGCTCTGCTGAAAAATTTTCACTCTTAAAAATAATTTGAAAAATTTTACATATTTTTTTTGTCATTATTATTAATGCTTTTGATAAAAATAATTTTGGCTTTCTCTAAATTAAAAAAAAAAAGGAAATTATAAAAATGTCATCAAATGATGAGTAAAAATCGTTTAAAAAAATAATAAATGAAATATTTTAAGAGATCATTATAATTTTGCAAAAAAATCATTAAAGATTCTGCTTTTGGATCAATAAAAGTAAATTTAGTATTAGCAAGACTCAAAAAATTTTGCATTTTGTTTAACTATTTTAAATTTATCAATAAAAAACAATAGTTAGCTAATTTTTGAAATATATTAACTATTAGGCTCTTTAGTTTTTAACCATCTATCAGCGAGCAATTCAATCCCTCTCTTGTATCATTAGCTGAATAATTCTAGCATTATCTTGAAGAAACAAACCTAGCTTTCGGTTGACCAAAGAAATATTTTTGCATGCATTCGGTCTAATGTTTAGAATCAAGTTCTGCATTTACCTTTTTATCAAAGTGTCCTCTTTTCACGACTGGCTGAGCTGGTTTAGATAATCCAACTGATTGATTTTTGTTATAAAAATTTCGAAAATAGATACACTTATTTTCCTTTAAATTTCAATGCCTAGTTAAACAGTACCAAAATTTCAAAATTTTCATTTTTAGAATTAAATAAACAAAGAGTCATAAATATCATTTTGTAGAGCATTTCTGTTTATTGAAACATATAATAGGAATTTAAATTGTAGAATAACAAAGATGCTAAAATCAAATATATCCAAGCTTTAAAAAAATGCAAAACTTTATGATTCGATATTATTACTAATTATTTAAAGACTTAAACTTTTTTAATAAAAATATAAATTAGAATATTTGTAAATTTGAATGTAAGAAGTTTTCTACAATTAAATTTTTTTTATTATTTCATTTTGGCATTGTGATTTTAGAAAAAAACACGTTTTTAAATTTGACAGGCTTTTTAAAAGCAGTTTTAGAGCCAGTCTTAAACACTGTCCAAGCAATTTTTATATAACAGCTTAAACTAACAAACAATGCTTGAATCGCTCATAAACTCTTCTTAAATTTTCTCAAAAACATTTCAATTGAACGAAAATATTATAAATTTTAAAGCAGAGGAGTCTTAAAAAAAATTAAGATAAACAAATAAATAAATCAAAGAATCATTTCTTGAAATTAAATAATAATAATTATCAAAAAAAGAAGGAATTAAGATTGACATCATTTTGAAAATCTGTTTAAGTAAATTTTCTTAATTTTTGAGGGCAAAAACCTAAAATTACAAAAACAACTTTTTTTTAAATTAAATAAAAATTTCCTACCTAGATAATTTATGCATGGGTGAAAAATCTGTCTCGAAACTTGAATTAAAAACTGATTAAAAACCTTTTTTCTTCCAAAACAAGAAAAGTTTTTAGATTTTTTTTTGTTTAGAGGAAATAATAAGTCTCTATGGCGCAATCGGCTAGCGCGTTCGGCTGTTAACCGAAAGGTTGGTGGTTCGAATCCACCTAGGGACGAATTTTTTCTATTTTTCTAAAGCTTAAAACTATTACAAATTTATACTTTATATTAATTTAGTATTGATTCCCGTAAAAGAATAAAAATAAAAATTCTTTAAATTTACTTTTTTATCAAAATTCCAGAACCAACTATTTTTCGGATTAGTTTGTTTTAAAGATATAAAATAAATACCTTCGGTGATATTCAAGTCTGAAACTATAAAAAATTAAATTTATTATTGGTAAGAAAATTTAAATTTACCTAAAGAGTGCAGAAATTTTTTTAGATATTCTTTCCTGATTTCTATCAATGTAGCATTTAAAGCTAGACATGATTTACTTGCTTCTTTCCAAGTTTTTTTTTCGTCGAATATCTTATAGCATTTATCTCTAATAATAACCCAAGAAACGTCTCCGCAAAATTTTTTGACTAAATCTTAAATAGAAAAAATCATAATTAACTGGTAAATAATAATCTTTCTGAATTACAATCAAATTTTTCGTTTTTACAAATATTTTTACAAAATACTGTATATTTTTTTAAACAATCCTTAAAAGTAAAAATAAAAAAAAATTTTAATAAATACTTATTCTGACAATTTTCGGTTCATAAATTTTCAAGTAGGTATTTTCCAAATTTTCAGTTTTCCAAATTTCGTCGTTTTGTTTTGCATTAATTGGACTCATTTTGACAAAATCCTCTTTAGATTAGATAGATTTTTTTAAACAATAAAATTAATATTTTGTTTTTAATTAATACTTGTTATAAATTTAGTCAGTCCAAATCTTAACAAAATAGCAAATGAAAAAGTCACCGCGAATACTGATAAAAAAGTAACAAAGCTCCATGTGTTTGTTAAATATTTAAATATTAAATTTGTCTTCATTTTCGCTTTGGTTATTAAAACAGAATCTCTTTTTTAAAGTTTTGATAAGTATGGTTTTAAAGTGAAATAAATTTGATGAAATATAAGGTAAACAAAAAGATTTAAATTTAATTTAAAATTTTACAATGGTGGATTAAGCTTTTGTTTTTCTCAAGCAAGTGAGTGCTTAGCTAATGAATAGTGCTAAGTAAGCTTGAATAGTTATTTGGTTATCCACGGTAGCTTAAAAATTATAGCACCAAAGTGACACTTGATTATTAGGAATCTGATTAATAGCAAACAAAAATTCAATTGGGTATAATGATTTTTATCTAAAAAATTTTTTCCATTTAATTTTCAATTTAGTAAAAATATAATTTTAAGTGTCCGTCAATAAAAATTTTTTAAAACTTTGAACTTAAGATTTATTTACATGTCTTTATTTAAAAAAAATAAAATTTATTTTTATCTAAACGTAAAGATTAAATAAAAAATAATAGCTTAAACTTGATTTTTATTTTTTCTTGATTTTTAATTCAGAAAAAAATAATTACAATGGTTCTTGAAAATTAATTAATTCAGGGTTAATTTTATTTAAATTTAAATCAATTAACTTCAAAAGTTTTTGAACACTCAATTTTCAACAATAGTATTAATAATTGTGTTATTTAATAAATATTTCACTTGAATGCATTTTGTCAAATGATTTTAAACTGTTGCTTGCTTTTGAAAAATTTGATAAATATATATTCCATATAAACTATAGATGGAGGCCCCCATAGCGCAGTGGATAGCGCGATGGACTTCTAATCCATAGGTCGAGGGTTCGATCCCCTCTGGGGGTGAATTTTTAATAATTTATTTAAAAATATTTCTTTTTTTTTTAATTTCTAATTATCCGTCATATGAAAATTATTTTTGAGCTATTTTAAGTAATACATAATTTAAATTTTCATTATAATAAAATTACTTAATTTTTATCAGAGAATTTTGAATCTAGAAAAATTATTTATTTAAAAAAATGAACGAAAATAAGCCTGTGAACCCTGATTTGGCAAACGAACGTCAAAACGCCCTGGTACACGTCGATGAAATGAAAAGCTTTATAGGAGAAATGCTTTATTTTAATCAGGAAAATTATCGTTCGGCTATGAAATATAGTATTTTTAACAAAAAATAATATTAACGTGGTCCATTTATTCTAAACCTTGTTTTTATTCAAAGTTACTTTAGATGGTCCACGAACATTAACCATATGTAATTTAATATCTAATTAAAAAATAGGGGACTTAATGGTTAAAACTATCAAGCCTATTTCGGAAGAAAATTTTTATAATCTTGTCCGTGATGAAAAATATCAAATGATTTTCAAAAAATCATTGGAACTTTGGGAATTTGTCAATGAAAATAAAATCGAAAATCAAATGTCAATATACAGCATTGGGTAAAAATATACTCTTTCTTTCAAATTTTTTTCAAAAATTTATATTAGGTCAGTTTTTGGACTTGAGAAAATTCTATTTAATCTACATTTTACCATGTTCCGCGATGCTTTGAATGTGTGGGGCAATTCAGAACAAAGTGCTTATTGGCAAAAATTTTTATCAGAAAATGCTGTATTCGGAACATATGTTCAAACTGAGTTAGGTCATGGAACTTATTTGAGAGGACTTGAAACAACTGCAAATTATGATAAATCATCTCAAGAGTTTGTCATAGATTCACCAACTCTTACTTCAATTAAATTTTGGCCTGGAGGAGGTTAGTCAAAGTAAAATGAAAAAAATTCAAATTTTTGATTTTTTAATTAAGCTGGTAAATCATGCAATTTTGCAATAGTTATGGCAAAATTGATTATAGATGAAGTTGACCATGGAATTCATGCTTTTGTAGTCCAGCTTAGGTCATTAATTGATCACAAAGTTGTACCAGGTTAGTAAAGTCAACAATTAAATTTGATTTTATTTATTAATTTGAATGAAAAAATTAAGGAATTGAAATAGGAGATATAGGCCGAAAATTTGGATTCGATGCCACAGATAATGGTTATGTAAAATTTGATAATTTGAGAATTCCACGAAATAATATGCTTATGCAATTTGCTGAAGTGAGCTCAGATGGAAAATTTACAAGAAAAGGTAGTGAATTGTTAATGTATGCTGCAATGCTGTTGATGCGTGGAAATTTACCATTAGTTGGAGCTTTTTATTTATCCATATCGAGCACTATTTCAATTAGATATAGTTGTGTAAGAAGACAGACAGCAGATTCGAATGGGTAAGATATTTTATTTTCAAAATTTTCTATATTTCTTCTAATTTTAAAAGTGTGGAACAACAAATTATTAATTATCAAACTCAACAGATAAGATTGTTTCCAGCTCTGGCTTCAACATATGCGACATTATTTTCATCGTTAAATTTAAGAGAAATTCTAATAAAAATTCAAAAAAAATCGGATAATTTCAAAAATATTAGCCCCGATGAATTGGCTAAAGTATTTAATTTAACTAATTAGCAATAATTTTAATTTTGTTTTTTTTATTAAGCTACATGCTCTTTCTTCAGGTCTAAAGTCACTGGTTTTTAGTGATTGTCTCAAGTTTGCTCAATCGAACCGACTTTGTTGTGGTGGACATGGATATTCGGCTTCTTCTGGTCTGTCCCAAATCATTCAAGAGGCTGATGCTGCTTGTACTTATGAAGGGGATAATGTGGTTTTGTTGCTTCAAACAGCTCGCTATTTGCTTAAATGCGCTCAAAAAGGAATATCGCCACATTTAGAATTCAATGATTTTAATGACTTAAAAAAATCAGAAATTTATAAAAAATTTGCTTATTATATGGAAATTTTTCACAAATTATATCAAGAGTATTTTTATCATTTGGTTTTTTTGATAAAAATTTAAATAAATAATTTGTAGGCTTTCTGATGAAGTGACTGGAAAACTATTTAAATTAGTTAAAGAAGACGGTATGTCTCCTCTAGATGCTTGGAATAGTTGTAGCTTTCAATTAACCGATATTGCTAGAGTAAGAAATTAGTAAAACTGAATTTAAAATTAATATTTATTGAATAATTTTTTTAAGATTTACATCGAAATATTTATTTTAAACTCGAATCTGTGGTGTGTTTACAAAAATAGAGTGATTGAAAATCAAAAAGCTTTGGCCGATTTAATGGAACTTTATATTTTGTACTCTGTCACTAATAACTATTGTGGAAACTTTTTACGAGTAAGTGCAATTCTTAATTAGTTGGTGAACTATTGAACAAATTTTAAAAATACTTTTGAGGTAAGCCAAAAACTAGAGTAAACTGACCTGAAATTTCATCTTTAAGTAAAATAAACATAAACTATAATTGAAGAGTTCTTGCTAATTAATTAAACAACTTAGATAGCTAGGCTAGACTTAAATTTAACTATAAATAATTTAAAAATATATTGTGAAGACCATATCTAAATATTTCTGTTCTAGATGAGTATTCTAAATCCTGGCGAAGTTAATCAAATGAGAGAAAGAATGCTTGATCTATTGCCTAAAATAAGGCAAAATGCTGTTGCTCTTGTCGATTCTTTCGACTTGTTGGATTCTAACCTATGTAAATTAGAGCTTTTTGAAAAAAAATTGCTTAAAATTTTTTAAAGGCAGTTCATTAGGAGCCTACGATGGCCGAGTCTATGAAAGACTGCTAGATTTTGCCAGAAAGTCTCAGTTCAATCAAAAAGAAGTTCATGACGTCTTTCACAAATACTTAAAGCCGTTCGCTCAAAGGCAAAAATTGATGGCAAAACTTTGAAAATAATTTATTTTAGAAAAAAAAAATTTTAAAAAATTAACATTAAAGTTTTAAAACCAGTGTGTTAGTTTTTTTCTCATTAATTTAATTTTTTTGCTCTTTATTTAAAATTAAATAAATTTTTCAAAATAACTTAAATTAGATTATCATAAAACAAAAACAAAAAATGAAGTTAAATTTCATTTTTTAAAAAGTTGCAAATCTACACAAAAATTATTTTTCTTATCTAGCTTACTTCTAGCTATTATTATCTTTCATTTTTTCAATTTTAAAAGATTCATCATAATTTTTGATTACTAAATGCTAAATTCGTCAGCCAGACATATTTTCTCTTTATTTGAAGGCACTTGGTCATTAAAAAGACAAATAATTGGACATGGTATGATGAAAGGAAAAGCAATTTTCAAGAAAATTGATAGAAATAATTTATTTACTACACAAGAGTTACATTACAGAGAAGAGGGTGTTTTTGAGTTAAATGATGGCACTAAATTAGATACTCATAAACAATATTTATATGTTCTTGAAAATGACCGACTTGGAGTTTATTTTTTTGAAAATAAAAAAAGAGACCGATTATTTCATTTTCTTGATTTTGAAAAAAATAAATCTAAAAAACACATATCAGCTGCTGCAGTTCACCATTGCTGTAAAGATATATATGATGTAAGCTATAATATTTTTGGTGATAATGAATTTCAAATTATTTATAATGTCAACGGACCTAATAAAGACTACATTTCTAGAACATATTTCAAAAGAATTAATTCAAAATAAAAATTATTTTAGCTATTTCGATTTTTCCTTACTAATATATCTTCATTTTATTATTCCTTTTTTTTTAGATAAGATCAAAAATAATTATTTCGTTTAGAATCTCTGTTTTCAGGTTATTAATTAAAGGTTAAAATTTTGTATAATTTTATTTTCTAATTAATACCTCAAAAAACTCCTTCATAAGAGATGACACGTTGAATCTGAATTTTGCTCTCAAACTTCTGGATCTGCATGGAATAACCACTGTCCGTAATGACCACAATCTCAATTTATGAATTGGCTTTGCATAAACAATCAAAGTATTTTCATAAACAATTAAAATTATCTGTTTATTTCGTTATTTCTTTTGAATACTTAAAATAAATTTTTTTCAAATTTTTTTCTTTATCTTAAAAAAGTTTTTTTGACGTTTCTAAACAATTCTAATTCAGATGGTTGTGTCTTCTAGAAAAAATTTAAATTTTTAAGTTTTCATAAGAGGTTCTTACTCTCATATTTAATTCACAATTGACTCGGGGACTTTTTTTCATTTCATTTAGCTCGATTTTGATATGATTGAATTCTCAGATATTCTCAATGCTTTTTCAAGCTCCATATGCTAAAGCTTTCGCTTCTTGAAGTCGCTTTCTGCTCATTGAATCAAAGAGTCAAGATAGCGTAAGTCTTCAACTTTTTTCAGCCTATATTTGCCAAGCTTGACGTCACCTTCTTCTTCATTTATGTTGAACGCCATGAATTCAGTCTTCTCAACGTTAATTTCTAGACCTACTTTTCCAGTTTTCCAGCTTTTTCTGTTAGTTTTTCTAATTGTGTATTAGCTAGATGGATGCTGCTTTCGAGAAGCGAAATTTTGTTGGGAAAGTCTAAATCGTTTATTTTCTTTTGCTGATGTCAGATAGAAACATTTCATAAATTAAAGCGAACTCCTTCTCTTTTCGAAGTCGATCACCATTAAAAAGAAAAATTGGGGTAAAATTTCGTCTTGTAGTATTTCAGTAATTAAATAGAAGGGTTCAGGTGTCTTTTCGTTCACTTGTACTACTTTTTAAGAATTTTCATATAGTTTGCCCGCGGCTGCAACTATTTCTTACGGTATTCCATTAAAAAGCATAAATTTAAGCACATCTCTCTGTTGATTGAATCGAACACTTTCTTAAAGTTGACAAAAAAATTTATCAACTTTTCTTTATTAATTGAAAATAAATTACTGAAATACTTGATTGACTAATCTTATTGAAAAAATATAAAATAATTTAAAAAAAAAATTTATTTATCTAGAGATTAAAAAAGAGACTAAAAAAAACATTGAGAATTTTAGGCTTATAAAAATTTGTCCTTTTGAAAAGGATATGGGGTAATATGAAAAAAAATCAAAATTTTGAATTTTAGGATATTTTCCAAAAGATTTTGACGAGCTGAATCTAAAAATTTGAAGATCGAAACTTTCTTAAAACATGTATATAAATTATAATCAATAAATTACTTTGAATGGTCATTTCTTGGTCAAATTTTAAGATTTTTTCTAATTTTTCTTTTTAAACAGTCGAAACAAAGATAGAAACTTAAAAAAAATAGTAAATTTGATCATTGAATTATTTGATTAAAAACAAAAATTTAGGGGTTCCTACTGTTTGAGACCCCCAAATACCCTCATGTTACCTTGACGAAAAAAAAAACTTCTTTAACCTTTTTAAATGGTCTAATAAATATTAAAAATACTAACACGGCCTTATTAAAAAATTCAAAATTTTGATTTGTTTTTCATATTGCCCCATATCCTTTCTAATTTAAGATTAAATTTGTTAAATATGTAATAAAAAAATTTTCAATTTCTTTTCAAATAAAATTAATGATGATAAAATAATTAATCTGATGAATTATTAGAGCGTAAGCCGGAAATATTTTTTTTTCTAAATTTGATGGTTATTAAGACATAATTTTAACATTCTCTTATTTTTTATAGAAGAAATATAATTTAAAATTTTTTTTAAATAGGAAGTAACCTACTACATTAATTGGAATGTTTTCTTGATTAACTATTAAACTATGTTAAACAAAAATAGATTTTAAAAATGCGAAAAACTCTGGGAATAATTGGTGCAGGTCCGTCTGGGCTAGTATCAGCCAAAGAGGCTTTAGAAGAAGGCTTTGAAATAAAAATATTTGAGAAAAACTCTTCTTTTGGAGGAATATGGAACCAAGATTATGGAATGACGTGGCCTTCTATGAAAACCAATTTGAGTAAATTTACCACAGTTTTTTCTGAAAATCCATGGGACGATTCAGTTTCACTTTTTCCAAAATCTTCTCAAGTTTTTCAATATTTGAAAGCTTATGCAGAAAAGTACTCAATATTGAAGCACATTGAATTCGAAGCAAATGTAATTTTTGTATTCCAAAATAGCAAAAAATGGAGAATAAAAGTTTTCTACAATGCGACTAAAGAAACAAATTTATATGAATTTGATTATTTAATAATAGCCGCTGGAATTTTCAGCAAACCGTACTTTCCAGATTTTAATGAAACAGTTTCGAATTTTAAAGGCAAGGTAATTCATAGTCAATTTTATAGAAGACATAAAAGTTCTATGAAAGATAAAAGGATAGCAATAATTGGAAGTTCCTTTAGTTCATCAGAAATAGCTTGCGATTTAGTTGATCATGCAGCAGATGTTACCACTATAATACGAAAACCTTACTGGATAATTTAGAGACATATAAAAAAAGAAAGCTATAAATTGCCAGTAGATTTTGTATTTTATTCTCAAAAATCCAATTTTTTGAATAAAGAAAATGAAAAAATAAATCCCAATGAAGCAAATAAGTTAAAGCATTTTTTATTTTCTAAAATCTGTGAAGACCAGAATCAAATAAGTAGCTTAAGAGTTAATCCAGATCAATGCAATGCAGTCAAAATAACCATTTCGGACACATTTTTGAAAAATGTTCTAGAAAATAAAGTTAATATTCATCAAGGTAATGTATCAAGCTTTACCGAAAATGGTTTGTGTTTAGATGATAAAACAATTTTGAATTTTGATATTGTTATTTATTGTAGTGGATATTTAGTTGGATTAGATTTTTTTGATGAAGAAACAAAAAAAAAACTTGAATTTGATGGGAATGATCAGTTACAACCAATACTACTTTACAAATGTACATTTCATCCTGAACTCAAAAACCTTGCCTTTGATGGTATGTACCGTGCACCTTATTTTGGAGTGATAGAATTGCAAGCTCGTTGGGCTGCAAGAACATTCACAAAGCGAAATTCGTTACCTTCAAATGAAAAAATGGTCGAAGGCATTGAATTTGAACGCATTATCAGAAATAAGCAACCGCGTCCACAATTTCCTCATAACTACATAGAGTTGGCAAATTCAATTGCAGAAGAACTAAATCTTATGCCCGATTTTGAAAATTTAGAAAAAAATGAACCAGATGTATATGAGCTACTTTGGGAAGGTGTTACTATTCCTGATTTTTTCAAATTTAATGAAAATAAAGAGCTTGCTATAGAAAGAATTAAAAAAGTAAATGAAATAATAGCCGAACTAAAACATTTAAATTCAGAAACTTTTTAGATTAATATTTTAAAATTAAAAATAAATTTTCAAGATAAAAAAAACAAAATTGATTAATATAAAAAAAAAATCACTTAACTACAAATTAATTAAACTTATTATCTAAAATTGATACCATTCGAAAAGATATCTAGACTTATTGCATTATTCATAATAGAACTATTTACCGAGAGAAAATGAAATATTTTCAACCATGATATAATTTCCTCACAAGTAGAGTTGCGACAGCTTGGAACAAATTACCAACAGATGTCGTAAATGCACAGAGTTTAAACAGTTTTAAATCAAAGCTAGACATCTGGATAAAGGATAATTGTACAACAGCTAAAGTCCAAAAGAGCTCTACTTGAACTTGATCACAGTTCAAGTTGTTGTTTTATTTTGATACTACTGCTACTACTACTACTATTTAATCAAAATAATTAAATAATTTTTTATTTTATACTTTTAAACTAAAATTTTATTAATTTTATTATGATTTTTAAAACTTTTTTTACTTGTTTGTTAAAAGTCAAATTTTGTTAAATCATTGATTTTATGAATTCATAATTAAAAATTAAATTTTGACAAAAATATCTTCTCCCAGTCTCGATAAACTAGGCTAAACATTAAAAAAATTAGATTGAGAACTCCAAAAAGACATTTTTATAAATTTTTTAATTGAACTTTAAACATAAAAATCAAAATAATTTTGCATAATTATAATTAAACAAATTTAAAACATATTTATTTTCATTTTGAATTTTCAAGTATTTTTGAAAAAAAAAATGAATCCAGATTTAAATAATGAGCGAAAAAACTCTATTGTTAATGTTGATGAAATGAAATGTTTCCTCGGTCAAATTCAGTATGGCTCTGATATTCGATATCATGAAATGATGAATTTGAGTAAAATTAATGTAATTTTTGTTTTTTCATCTAAATTTTTATTACAGGAGACCAAATGGTAGCCAAAATTCGTCCATTGTTTGAGGAAAACTTTTATAACTTAGATCGCGATGAAAAATACGAGATGATTTACAAAAAATCTTTGCAAATATATGATTTCTTAAAGGAAAACAAAATCAACAGTGATTCAACCGATGTAATGAAATTGGGAGTTATTGGTGGTGTACTGGGACCAGAAAAAATATTATTTACCCTACATACAGCTGCTTTTAAAGTCTCAATAGAGTTGTGGGGTTCTGATGAACAAGTAAAATATTGGTTATCTATAATGGATTCAAATTTTGTTATCGGCACTTATATTCAAACAGAAATTGGGCATGGAACATATGTACGTGGTCTTGAAACAACTGCAACTTATGATAAGCAATCCAAAGAGTTCATAATTAATAGCCCAACATTAACATCAATAAAATATTGGCCCGGAACAGGAGGAATTACAGCAAATTTTGGAATTGTAATGGCCAAGCTTATAATCGATGGAAAAGAATATGGAATTCAAGCTTTTGTAGTTCAATTGAGAGATTTCAAAGATCATAAGAACATGCCTGGTATTGAGAGCGGAGATATAGGAAAAAAAGGTGGATTTGAATCTCATGACAATGGTTACATAAAATTTAGCAATTTTCGTATTCCTCTGTTTAATATGCTAATGAAAAATGCTGTTGTTCATCCTGATGGAAGATTTGAAAAAACTGGAAGTGAGTTAATAATGTATGCTTGTATGCTGCTTCTACGTGCAGGTCTTTGCTCTTTTGGGAGTACACTTCTTTCGTTATCTACTACAATAGCAGTAAGATACAGTGCTGTTAGACGTCAAACATCTAATCTGGAAGGGTACTATATCATCCATAAAAGAAAAAAATTTAAATTTTTAAAAGAATAGAGCCTCAGATAATGGACTACCAGACTCAACAATTTAGAATATTCCATAGTTTATCATCAACCTATTCATATATTTTTTCTGCCAACTATTTAATCAAGCAAATCACTAAAATTAGAAACGAAACAAATAATTTTGCATCCATCAAACCAGCCGATTTGTCAAAAGTAGCATAAAAATAAGAAAAGCTGCATTAATTTTAAGCATTTATTTTAGCTCCATGCGATATCAGCAGGTCTAAAGGCTCAATCATTTAATACCTGTCTTAGATTCGCTCAAATTAATAGACTTTGTTGTGGTGGTCATGGATATTCAGCAGCATCCGGCTTAATTCCAATAATTCAAGAAGCTGACGCAGGTTGTACCTATGAAGGAGATAATGTGGTCTTATTACTGCAAACTGCACGTTATTTACTTAAATGTGCACAGAAAGGAGTTTCGCCTCATCATCAGCTAGAAAATTGGAACATTTTAGCTAAATCCGATTTATTCAACGAGTTTAAAGTTTACTTTGATATTTACTATAGATTTTATGATGAGTAAAATTTAAAATATTTCATTTATAATATTTTATTTACTTTTTTTTGTTTACTTTTTAAAGATATATTAATGAAATTAGCAGTAAAATGTTTGTTTTAATTAAAGAAAAAGGTTTAACAGAGTATGAAGCATGGAATGAATGTACAGTTCAACTTGTTGATATAGCGAAAGTAATTATGCATTGTAGTTGATTTTATTTTAAAAATATTATTTTAAAAAGCTGTACATAAGCATTTACGTTGTAAGTTGTAGTTTTGCTAGTATTAGTC
This sequence comes from Brachionus koreanus, assembly GCA_016987375.1. Classification (NCBI taxonomy): domain Eukaryota; kingdom Metazoa; phylum Rotifera; class Eurotatoria; order Ploima; family Brachionidae; genus Brachionus; species Brachionus koreanus. The sequence goes on from PJRA01000048.1 coordinate 2,602,484, forward strand.
TAAATAGGAATTCAAATAATCAATTGGCTCTGTCACAACTTTTGCAGTTGTTTTTCTTATATGAAATTACCGAGGATTATGCAAAAAATTTAGTTAGAGTAAATCAGCCAACATTGTTTGTTTCTCTTTAAAATTCTAATTAGTGAATTTTTAAAGCTAAATATACTGAATTCAAATGAAATGAAAGAAAATTCAGAAAATTTATTATCATTGTTGAAAAAAGTTCGTATTAATGCAGTTGTCTTAGTCGACTCGTTTAATTATTTGGATTCAAATTTGTGCAGTGCACTAGGTGTTTATGATGGTAATGTTTATCAAAAGTTGTTTGAATTTGCAAAAAACTCTAAATTTAATGTAAACAATGTTCATGAATCATACAACAGAGTTTTAAAGCCTTATTTTCATAAGAAAAAATTAAGAGCCCAGCTTTGAAACTTTCTTTGACATTTTTTAATTATTTAATGAATAAATTTTTAAATTAATTAGCAATTTTTAGAATCTTTTCCAAATTTATTACTTAATCAATCAATTAAAAAACATTGATTTTACTTTTGAATGATATTTTTAAATATCATTGCATTTGAATAGAAGATCTCCGTTGAAAAGTCTTGCTCAATGATTTTTTCTAAAAACAACAAAGAAAGTTCTATTTTTAAATTAAAGATCTATGGGAATAAAATCGAAAACCAAAAAGAAATAAAGTTCCTAGGTATTAAATTCGATTCTAAACTAAATTTTTCTTCAATGAAGAAATTAAAGAACGTTGCAATTCAAAGCTAAACTTAATCAAAATCTTGTCAAATAAAAAATGGGTCCTTGACTTTAGAACTTTAGGAAACCTTTATAAGTCTTTGATTGGATCTATTCTAGACTATTCTTTCCCTTGTCTTAGCTCTCTTTCAGAAACTAATATAAAAAGATTAGAAGTAATCCAAAATTCAGCGGTTCGTTCTATATTAAAGTTAAGATATGATACTCCCTCCAACATATTACATTATGAGGCATATAATAAACTTAAACTACTGACAGTCTCAAATCGACTTTGTGAGTTAAGTGAGAGA
>PJRA01000048.1:2603687-2658341 GCA_016987375.1 Brachionus koreanus
ATTTAACTTTATTTTTATTTTTTTTTATTTAATTTTTATTTTTAATCTGAAGGAACTAAAGCTCGGTACAGAAATACAAATAAATAATATTAGAAAAATTTCATCCCATCACAAATGAAAAATAATTTTCAAAATTAATTTATTTTTAATATTCTATCTCCAAGTCATTGCTGGTCTTCCTACCTTCAGCTTGCCTTGCGGTGTCCATTGCAAGGCTAAAATTGTTATACGATTTTCTTCCATCCTAAGTATATATCATAGGCACCGTAACCTTTTTTTTTTATTCAAAGGCTCATTTATTCCGAATTTGTTCTTTTGTATAGTTCGTTAGTTTATCAGGCCATATTAGTTTTAGGATTCTCTTTAAGCTACAAGCAGTGGCGTAGCCAGGTTTTTCAGATGGGAGGCTCACTCCAAATTTTATTAGTTAAAAAACAAATTTTTTAAATGTTTTATGATAAAATGAATAACTTTGATTTTTAAATTGGAAGGGGCTGAATCAACTCAATTTTTTGAATGGGTGGGCTTAAGTCCTCGCTAGCCCCCCTCTGGCTACAAGTGTGAAATGTATTTACACTTTTTCTGTCAGATTCAGACATCCCCCAACATTCACTATTAAACATTAGCGTTGCTTTTACTTTACTATTGTACAGTTTAGTCTTTGTTTTATTGCTGTAGCTGGTAGATTTTCATGCTGGTTTAGGTCTTGCAAAGGCACTTTTTGCTTTCGACAGTCTCTTGCAATATCTGTGTGTTCCCATAGTGATGTTGATGATGCTTCTTAGATTTTTGAAGACTGTAATTCTCTCAACTTCTGTGCCTTCTCAGTTGGTTTAGCATTATTCACAAGATCTCGCATTTTGATGTGTATATTAGCTTCTGTATTTGCTATCAACACTAGATCGTCTGCAAAGTCCAGGTCTTCAAGTCTTGTGGTAAAATTCCACTAAATACCTCTAGGAGTATTTAGCAGTTGATTTCCTCATAACCAAGTCAACTAGGAACAGAGTTGAATAGAATTCGCATCTTTGTCTTACTCCTGTATTTACTTTGAAGCCTCTAGATAGACCTTTTTACAGAATTATACTATACTTGAATTGTTCGTAGAAGAGTTTTATAAATTTGACGATTTTGTGGGGTTTATCATAAGATCTAAGTGTGGCCAAAGAGTTTCTCTGAGAATGCATTCAAAGGCAGATATAATATAAAAAATAAAATGATACAAAAAAAATTATACTACTACTTATTAAGGATTTAATAATTTTTTTCTTGAGTACTTGCAGTTAGAGTTATTTAATACTCAAAATATGCAATCGAATTCGCCTGGAAATTTGGTCTACACATGTATATAAATATATATATTGATAGTACCTTAAAAAATAATAACTAAATTTAATTTATTTTTATTTTTTGTTAATTTACAATTTAAAATTATTCTAAAGATTCAAAAAGGAAAAATTTTATTTGAAAAACTTTAGATCATATAAAGAGAAAATTTAACAAAATATAATTATAAAATTAAGAAGCTCAATGTTCAATTTGATCAAATCAAATATAGATGACTTTCCGTTATATGGTTATATGGGTATAAATATTACAAAAAAAAATTTTTATTATTCAAAAAATTTTTGTTTTGGGAAAACACTCAAAAACAAAATTTAACTGATTATGGTTATAATTAACAAAAAATAAACAAAAAATAATAAGTTAATTCTAAACCAGGTCAATTAAATATTTAAATCAAAAAATTTCATATTTCAATCCAAACTAAATTGTCCGATTAATGGACTTTCTTCATTTATTCTGTTTCTCTTTCTAATCGCGCGAAGATTATAAGCACATTTTTTTTGGTTATCCGCGTTATAATTACAGCTTTTAAAATCGGTTAAACGCAGACGATTTCGACGTGTTTTAAATTCAAAATCAAGACATTTTTGAATATATTCCTCAGAATAGGTGTTATCTGTTTCATCAGCATCCTGAAATTGTTCACTCAAACTTTCTCTGAACTTTAAATCAGGCATTTCTGATACTTGGGGTAAATATTGGTCCCAATTCTCTTCTTCAAAATTAAAAGCATCATTCGATTTTATAAAATTTTTATCTTCTTGAAAACTATTCTCAATAAATTGTTCATCAACTTTACCCATCAAAAAATCAGTTTGGCTCCTGGGACTTTCAATTGAATCTAGCTCATAGTAGCTGTCTTCGTGCTCAGAAAAATCCTCATCTTCTGATTCAGTATGAATTGTGTGAATTACAAACTTGTCTTGTTTGGTAAATTTATAACCAGCCTCTTTCATTAAATTTATGATCTCGTCACCAGGTACTTTGAATTTTTTTAATGATGTAAAATTTAGTAGTGTATCTACTTTAGCTAATTTGATGTAATCATCATAAATATCTATATCATTATCGATTTTTTCCTTTTCTTCTTCAGTCAAATGACTACCCAAATTGTCTGGATCATACTGTTGATGATTTTTTCTTATATAATTTGAACTTGAAGTCAAAAAAGAAACTATATAATTGATTTCGTCAAGTACGACACGATTTCTGTCGTCTATATTTTTGAATTCGTATAATTCAAAAGGGTAGCTATAACCATAAACCAATTTAAAACTATCTGGATCAATTTTTTTAGAAGAATCTTCATTATCATAATATAAATTTTGTCGAATTTGTTCGCTGCTCGGATTTCTATATCTATTTTTTAAATATATGTCTTTTTTTTCATCTAAATAAGCTTGAAATGAATTTCGAATTGAAATCGATTTTTCAGGTGAATCAATTAATTCTTGGTTATAAAAAAGGGCCATTTGAGTACAATGACCGACATCTTGAAATTCTTTTGGCGGCTCTCCTTTTGAAAAAAAGATTATCTTCAAAATATTTTCATTTATTTGAATTTTTTTATAAATTAGTTTGAAATTTATTTTCTCAAGCTTTATTCAAGATTAAAAATTTAATTTTTTCTTTAAAATAAAACATTAAATAGAATATTTTAATAAAATATTCTATTCAATGTAATAATATTTTATAAAATATTAAAGAGAAAGACTTTATTACTTTTTTTAATTTTAATTGATTAATGATAGGAAATAATCAAATCAACTCAAAGGTAAACATTTGTAGTTCAAATATTTAGATTTCAAAAATTTAAAAAATAAATTAATATAAAATAATAATAAAATAATATAAAATATTTATAAAAAAAATAATAAAATCAGTAATGTTATTGACTGATTACTTTTAATAAAGACAAATACAAAATATACGTAATTCAAAAACGATCTATTGATTTGTACATTCTGTCCTTCAAGTGTTAATTTAGGAAGAAAAATACTGACATTTTTTAAATCAAGCATGGAATTGATAGAATTTAGACAAATTGAGTCATAAATAATTAAATTAAAATAAAATTTAACAAAAAAAATTCAAAGAAGCGTGTTTCTTAAAGTTTTTTGGTGTTTAAATAGTGTTTTTGGGTGTCTGAGGTGTTTTATATTTGTTTTTTGAGCGTTTTAGACTATTTTTTTTAAATTATTTTCGATATAGGAGCATTAGATTTTTATTCAGGATTTTTTTATCGTTTTTTAAGTCTTTAAATAGCATTGTTGGGTGTTTGAGGTGTTTTTTTTTGATGTTTTTGGCGCATCAAAAACGGTCAAAAAACACTCTAAATGAAATATTATGTTTTGTTTATAAAGTGTTTTTCTCTCGTTTTTTTGTTCCAAAAACGCTCTAGTTTTAAACGCAAAAAAAACAAGCCAAAAACGCCCAAAAAACAGCTACCAAACGCCGTTTAAACAGTGTTTTTTGCCTGTTTTTGTCCCCTCGGGTAGAAATATTTAAAGTAGCTCTTATTATAATTATTGTCTAATAGATCTTTTTCAAGAGTGTTTTTTCTATTCAATAATTTTTTTCCTGTAATAATGATCATAGGAATAAGCTCAAATTGAGTTTGCTTATGTTATTAACATAATCAGATGGGATTAAATCAATGAATCAATGTCACATAAGGAAATACGAAAATTATGCCATAAAAATGACTTGTATAGAATTTACTCAACCGGTTAATTCAATCGGTATTATTTAGCGATGTATATCTAGTGGCCGTAATGTGCAGTGAACAACACTAGGAGATAAAATTGGTGAACAATAATAACTGACGAGATGCAGAAACAGTATAACCAGTAAAAAGTAAAAACCTTTAAAATTAAAAATTGAGGAACTGCAGGAATTTGTGTTAGGTCCACCGGTTTTTCTTATTTTTGTTAATGATTTACCATTCTAATTTAAAAATTTAAGGATCAAAATGTTTGCAGATGATACAACAATAAGTATCTCTGAAAAGGAAAGCTTGCATTCAAGTCTTCTATCAATTTTAGATTATATAATTTTTTTTAACAAACTAGCTTGAGCGAATTAAATACATTTGTGGTTGATTTTTGTTGTTTTGTTAAGTTTGTTTATAATTTAAAATTAAAGTTAATTATTTATCTATTCATAATATATTTATTATTTCTTCAGTATCTTGTTTAAATAATTAAAAATTAAAGTTTAACTTGTTATAAGAAGCTATTTTGTTTTGCAAAACCACATTCTATGCTGTTTGGGGAACCGAACTACATTATAGCATCAGATTATTATTATCATTATTAAACAATTTAAATTGAATCGAAAAAATTTAAATTAGATAAATTACAATTTTTTTAAACGCAATTTAATAGTTGTTACATTTGTAGATAGCTAAGATCTTTAGAGATTAGATATTGACTTATTAAATAAATTAATTTTTAATGATATACTAGATATAGATTTTTAAATCCCGTCAAAGAAATCAACATATTAATACAGGAAGAAACTAATTTAATACAAAAATAATTTCTTAAATTTAATTTTTTTCAGAAAAAAGACAATATTTTTGCGATTTTTACCTTTAATTTTCTCCTGCATTAACACTAGAAAGCCCGACTGATTTCTCATAAAAATTTCAAAAAAAGTTTTTAAGATGAATAAAACATTTTCATTCAAAATTTATTTATTTTCTAAAAAATAACAATCGACATATTTAGCTAATAAAAGCCATTTTTTATAATTTTACTAATATGTGATAAATTCAAATTTCAATTTTTCAAAAATGGGTCTAAAAAACTCCTCGGTCGTTCTAGTGTTAAGCTTATCTTCTTGTTGACAAATATAAACTAATTTTATTTATTTTAAACTCATTTTATTATTCTAAAAAAAACGTATATCTTAACTTAAATAATTAAATGTAATTGATTCAGTATCATATTTATCACCTAGAAATTTTTATTAAACAATTGATTTATCTAGCATTAAAATATGAAATTTGCAAAAAATATTTATATTTTACAGCTAAAAAATGATCACTTACCTAGACCGTAAAAGGAATTGTTAAACAATTTATAGCTTTTATAGATGTTGAGGATATTATCTTTACACCATTTTTGAAATTCATTTCTGTTCCATTCAAATTTGTGATCCCAATGGCGAAATTTTTGGTTAATTTTTCTTTCGTCATAAGGATTTTCTTCAAAAACTACATTAAATTCGCTATTTGGAGTCGATATCAAAACAAATTTGGGTCTAAGATGCTTGAATACAGTTTTTATACACTCTTTTAACGTTTCTGGATACATATGTTCTATTATTTCAACCATACTCACGAAATCAAGACCACAATTTTTTTCACAAAATCTGTCCAAAAAGTATTTTTCAGGCTTGGATATGTCTCCCTTGATTATATACAAGTCTAAAGGGTTTTCACGACAATGGAACAAATCAACCAAATTGTCAGTAAATTTCGATTTATTTTTTTCCAATATGCTCTCATCCAAGTCCAAACCAATTATTAAGTTTAAATTTTGGTTTGTTTGCTTCAATAAATGAATAAGTTTGCATTCAGCACAACCAATATCCATGAAAGAACTGCAATTAAAATCAAACAAAAGACCTGATACATAATTATAGCGTTGAATGTAAAGAGGAGGATCAAAAGATAGTTTTTTGTTTTGATCTGTTGATAAATCGTCAGAAGAAAAGTGATGCTGACAATCGTTTTCGGAATTGTTGGTGACTATATCAGTCATTTTTGAAATATGAGTTTTATAGAAATATTAAAAATCTAAAAAACAAATCATTACTTAATTTTAAAATACAGTGTTTCATGAGAAGCATAATAAATAAAATTAACAAAAAATCATTTGATTTTAAAACTAAACTAGAAATATTTAGACTTATAAATTTTTAGTACTGTTTAGAGCTTATTTTCTAAATTAAGCGGAAACTTAAAATTTAATCAATTTGATTTTATTTAAAGTGAAAAAAATGAATGAACTTGAGCATACTTATTTAACATATTATAATGTTAATTTTTTTTTATTTTCTGATTTTTTTCTTATACAAAAAGAATAAAATGACCGATAACTAATAAATATAAGCTTTACTTAATTATTTATAACCCAGACTACGCAGTGCAGGTTTGGAATCCAATTATGAAATGGAAATGCGTTAGAGAAGAGTTTAGAGAAGGCAACAAAAATACATATGTCACTAAGAAATATGTCGTCTGATATTAGGTTAGCTAAATTGGGATTGACAAGACTGAGCGAAAGAAGAGTGAGAGAGGACTTGATTAAAATGTACAAATTAGTGAATGGCTTGGAAATTATGGATCTGGTCAGAGATCTAATAAAATCAGAAAAGAAGTGTCTTAAAGCGGCATTGGAACAAGTTGCCAGGAAATGTGGAGAAACCTAAGTTAACCGCTGGTTTCAAAATCGCAAACAACAAAATAATTATAGAAAATGGCTAGCATAATTATTTGATATTAAAGATAATTAATTAGTTGTAAATAAGTTACAAAAAAATTGCATGTTAATAATTTGCCATGAAAATATCTTTGCATAATAATTTGCTATAAAGATTTGTAAAGATTAACAGATATTTTAATTTTAGTCAAAAATGATACCTTGACGTTAAAAAAGGACACGAAATATTATTTTATAAAATCAAACCATAAAACTAGGAAGAAAAATAGGAAATTTATTACACAGATTTCGAAATCTTTGAAATAGCAGCCAAAATAAGTAGTATTTGAGTGGAAATATCTCAATTACTTACTAAGTACTAAACTGATAAAACCGTTAATCACACAATAGTAGTAGTATTAGTAGTAGTTAACAGAGCGACCCTTTGGGTAAAGCTTCCTTGAAGCTATGGCAGTAAATTCGACTGTTTTCTGAGTCATTTGTCCAAATTATTTTTGAAGTTGTTTATTAAAAAAGAATAATAATGTGATGAGGTAAACTATTCCAGACATTAACTACTCGGTTAAGTCAAAAAATGATATCGTTGCATGCAGTTTCTCACTTCTTCCCTAACAAAACATCTTCTCAAATTGAAATTGTTATTAATTTAGTCCATTCTCGAAATTAATAATTTCGTGTCCATTAAATATTTTAAATAATTGAATTAAATCACCTCTCATGCGCCTAATTTTGAGATCGGTTAAGTTAAACATCTTAAGCCTTGTCGAGTAATCATATTTCCGTAATATGGTCGCTCTTCTTTGTATCTTCTCGATTTCTGAAAAATCTCTCTCAAGAAATGGACATCATAACTTATGAAAAATTCTAATTGAGGCCTTACTAGTGCTGTTTAAAGCATTCTTAGTGAGTTAATGTTCAAATTCTTGAAACTTTTAGCTATCATTCTTAAAATACGATTTCCACGAGAGGTACAATATTTTATTTGATTTCCCCATTTTAAATCATTTTGAATATAATCTTTTTCAAGAGTTGATTTGGTTAATTTTCTTGTTCCATATCTTTTATAAATTGTATAATCAAAACAAGAATTTTTTGTCCCAATGTGCATTACATTGCATAAGTTTGAAATGTCGAATTTGCAACGATGAAAGGCTTCTGCCAATTTTTTCTGAAAATATTTTGAACACAGAAAAATTAATTTTAATAAATCTCAAATAAGAATTAGTAAAAATTTCTTAATGGCTTTTTTTTTCGATAGATAAATTTTTTAATTAACTTTGTCTTTATAGATAGATAGATGAACTTCAGTGTCATTGAAAACACGTTGCTAATTAATATTAGCTAAGGCAGTTAAAACATTATTTTTATCAATAGCGTTTTTGAATGAGTTAAGTGATTCTGCGTTTTTTACTTCACATGGTAATTTGTTCCAGATATTGACTATTCTGTTATTGAAAAAATTGGATCGTTGTTGATTTGATTTTACTAATTCTTTGATGTAATTATATTGTCTATCTTTTCTATTAGACGCCAAAGGTTTCCTGTACCAGTTTATACAGTCCATTTTATGTAGTTCTTTATATTTCTGGATTAAATCACCTCTAATGCGTCTCAATTTTAGGCTGGCTAAACCCATATTCATACATCTTTCTTCATAATTTAAATATCGAGTTAATTTAGGTATTTTAGTTAACCTATGTTGAATATCTTCTAATATTTTTATATCTTTTAATAAATATGGTGACCATACAGGTATAGCATATTCAAGATTTGGTCTGATAAAAGAAGTATATAGTAATTTCCATATAGCAGGATCACGTGTTTTAAAAGTTTTCTTCAATATACCAAGCATTCTGTTACTTTTATTAGCAGCTGCTATGATCTTCAAATTTCACATTACACTGATCTTCAAATTTCAGGTTATTTTTGATAAGGATTCCTAAATCTTTTTCTAAGTTTGTTTTAGTCACTTCAATTTGTTTGTCGTTATCATTTAAATAATATTTGAATTCGTTGTTGTTCTTACCAATATGCATTACTTTACATTTATTAAAATTTAATTTAATTAACCATTTATTTGACCATTCTGTAATTTTATTTAAATCTTCTTGTAATGATTTTGCTTCTAATTTATTTGTTACTACATCAAAAATTTTTGTATCATCGGCATATTTTTCGCATTCACTTGACAAGTCTTTACTTAAATCATTAATAAATATACTAAATAAAGTCGGTACTAAAACAGAACCCTGTGGTACACCACTCGTTACATCTGCCCAATCTGAAAAATAGTTTTCCAATACAACTCTTTGTTTTCTATTTTCTAAAAACGACTTAATCCACCTTAATGTCAAACCAGTAATACCATATAGTTCTAGCTTGAAAAGTAATCTTTTGTGTGGCATTGTATCAAATGCTTTAGCAAAATCAAAGAATATAATGTCAACTGGCTGTTTAATTGATGTCTTGTATGTTAAAAAGTCCATTGTTTCAAGTAGGTTGGTAGTGCAAGATTTATTTTTTACAAATCCGTGCTGATTTTGTGCCAATATTTTGTTACTATGTAAATGATTTACGATATGCTTTCTGATTAATATTTCTAATATTTTGCACGGTATACAAGTCAACGATATTGGTCGATAGTTAGAGATATTTAAACGTAAACCGTTTTTGAATAACGGGCTAACATTAGCTGATTTCCATAGATTTGGTATTTCTCCGGATTCTATTGATTTTTTAAATATCAAATAAAACGGCATTGTCATTTCAGCTGATAATTTTTTAAGAACAAATGGATGTACACCATCAACACCAGGAGTCTTATCAGTTTTAATATCTTCTAGCAACTTTTTGATTTCGACTATTGTAAATATTGCACCGGAAATAGGTTCAAATTGACATTTTTTAATTTCCATATCTTTAACCAAGTCTTTTTCATTTACAAAAACCGACTTGAATTGATCATTAAGTAAATTTACAATTTTATAACCATTTATGACTCTTTTACCATCTATTTCTAAGGAATTTATACGGTGTTTAATTTCTTTTTTCATGAAAATAATCTTTTAGGATTTTATTTATCAAAGGCGATTTTTTCTTCAAATTTCATAATAGCTAAAGAAATGTTTTTATTTAGTTTTTTAATGTGATTTTTGTATTCAGTCAATAGATTCCTTCTAAGTTTACCATAAGACGCTCTTAGTTTATACCATAATCTTTTTTTGATTTTTATTTGCTTTAACAAATCATTATTTATTCATGGAGATTTTAATTTTATCAATTTTGTTGGTATATATTTTTTACATAAATTATTGTAAATATCCAAAAATATTTCATAGCAATCATTAACATTTTTGTCTTGAAATAGAGATAACCAATTGATCATATTGAGTTCTTTGGAAAAGTTTTCATATTGACCAACACTGAATGCCATCTTTTTTTGTTTGAGATTATTATTATCTGTTTTATTACTTAAATAATATTCCCATCTAAGCATTAAATGGCCTTGCTTTGTTTTCCCAAGAGGTGGACCATACTCTATTTTGTCTATTCTATCTTTTGTTTCTCCAATTATCAAGTCAATTGTATTAGTTAGCTCACCTTTAGCATTAATAAATGTTGGTTCATCCACAAATTGATAAAGAAAATTGTCATTTAAACATGTTACAAAATCAAAATCAAAATTTTTGCCAAGACTTACATAGCCACTACCAGATTCATCCCATTTAATAGAATTGAAATTAAAATCACCAGCTATTATTAAGCCATTAACTTTATAAGTGTCTAAAGATTGCTTAACAACTCTAATTGTCTGATTAATTTCAAAAGCTTCATTACAAACTTCTTGATTTTTATTAAAATTTGGTGCTCTATAGATACAACCAGCCAATATTGTCTCATTATTTACATCAATTTCGACCCAAATTATCCTCCGGTATCTGTTTATGATTGTCACGGTCACTCTTTAATTTGATTAAAAGTCATATTGCGTTCTCCAATTAATTTTCTGTTGTATATTTGTGATGTTGATTTCATTTCGAGCCTGTAAAGCTTTCAATAATTGGTTGTTTAGTCTTGTTTTCAAAAATTTCACGTTTGTCTGGAGTCTAGCTGAATTGTATTCGCAAATTGTTTTATAATTTTAGTCATCGGTCGAGAAAAATATAATGCAATACTGTGAATCAGGATGCATTTAAAAATACATTTTTTTGGTACATTTTGATTTTCTTCCTAAAGTAAGCAACTATAAAACCTTTTATCAGCCTGATTCAAGTTACCCATACGCCAATTTTGATGTTCAAAAGGTTTTTTCAAGATTCCATCAGCTATTTAAAATTTTTTAAAACTACAAAAGCAATATAAAGTTTAGTTTATGGATAAATAGAGTGCTTTTATAAAATGTCCAGAATCGACTAAATTACGTAATTTTACGTAAAATTACATGTTCTTACCAACTAAAATTAACGTAAGCTTACCAAAAATAATGTAAAATTACGTAATTTAGTCGATTCTGGACATTTTATAAAAGCACTGTAATATAAATGGCACAATTTATGACATACATCGTTGTTTACAGTACTATGTCTGTAAATTATTTTATATATATATATTTTTTTTTAAAATTAAATTAAATGATTAAATTAATAAAAGGAACAAAACAGTAGGAACGGTGTTGCCTGGATTGAAAGTTTAGCTGCTTGTGCTGAGGCTTTTAAACCTTATTTTTTCCTCTAATTCTCCTAGGTATTGTCATTGATGCAAGTAAAATCTAGTATGTTGATATTTTAGCTCATATGTAGCTATGTATTTCTTTTGCTTTTATGTTCACTGTCAAGAACCTTTTTTTTTAATTCAGATGAATCTTTAATTAATTTAGAAAGAAAAACTTTTAATTTAAATGAGTTTTTATTAAATTTGGGGGTAAGCTTTTTAAATTTAAGAAATCAAAATGGCGGAATTTTTATTTAAAATTGCGGCTTCAAAAAATTATTTGCCATACAAAATAGAACGTAAGAAAAACTTGTTAGATTAACTTTTTTGAATGCTAGCTTTATATATTAATTCTTTTAATTTAAAAATAAGTTCTTATGTGCTAAAATTTCTCTCAAAGCTCTAGGTTTTTTATAAGTCACTTTTTAAAAATTTTTATTTTTGTTGTTAGTACTTTAATTACGCTATAAAACAATTTTTAAAATAATATTACATATTTTATTTACAGAAATGTTTAATAAAGACTTTAATTTAAAAAAAACGATAAATCATTTTAAAAAAAAACAACCTTAAATTTTTTTCATAAATCAAGTTAATTTTGGTTATTTATATATTTTTTTATCTATTACAAGCAATAGTGACTGATGCAATGTAGCCATTAGTCATTACTTCAAATATGATATCTTCATAAACATAAAAGAATGCTGGTCCGAAAGGATTCACAGAATTTGTAGACGATGATCTATGGAGAATTGCAGGCTGCGTTTTAATATTTAAATTGTCTTGGAGTTTTTCCAGCTAAAAAAATTAAAAATCAAAAATATTATTCAAATAGTCATTTTGTATTTACGGTAGTGGCTTGTGTTACAACAAATGTTTGGTTTGTCTCTTGGTTTACCAATATTGGAATTTCGAAATTACACATGAAATAATTATTGAAATTATAGTGACATGGAAAATTAGAGTGAAAAATAAATTTGATAATTTGATTTTGTCCTGCACTGAATAATAAATCCAAACCAAATAGTTTATAATTATAAAAGTAATCATTAGCTTTGCTTGGATCGCTTTGAATAGCTCCATTTTTGTTTATTTCCTCGGACTTGTAATAAACTGAACTTGGTGATCCAATAGCAGTCATTACATCCTAGAATAAAATGCATTTTAAAAATTCAAAAAATTTCTTAGATTTTTTGTTTTTCTTAAATACTTGACAAGTGTCATTGAACATGATTTGTGCATCGAAATGCTCTCGATCTAATTGGTACCCGAGTCCCTGAGTAAAAAGATTAAGATTAATTCCTTTAGTGAACCCTTGTCTTGTTGCTAAATTGTAGTCTCTGATAATCGTAACTTTTGAACAATAAACTATTTCTTTGCTCAAACAAAGAGATGGAATTTCGGGTGCTCTTGGAAGAAAACTTTAAGAAAAATAATTTCGTTCAAGTCTAAGACTTACTGTGCTGTACTAGGAGACGATCCGCTATAGATTGATATTTTGCTAACTAATGGCTTTCGACCTGTAGGAAAATCAAGTGATTGAACCGAATGATGACTGATGCTTTTTGGTTCGACCCGGAAATCGATGTTAAATGTAAAAAATAATCCCGGAAAATGAAGCATAATCACACCAGAATTGTCATCGTAGATACCGGGCGATGTGATCCCAAAAGTTTCGGTTATTTGATCAAATGTTGGCTGAATTGTAGGCAAATTATTAAAATAATTTCCACTTAAAAAAATGAAATTTAATTTTAGAAGTTTGATATTAGTTTATTTTTATATGAAAAAAATTCATTTTAATATCTAAAGACTCGAAAAAAAATTTTTCTAATATTTAAAACCAGATTTTACTCCAAACTTGTTGATTTTTTTGGCTGACTTGGACTTAAATCAAAATTATTAGTAAGTCTAATAATAAATATACACTTAATTTGAATTGATTAGCATAACAACAAAATTCACTTACTAGTATCGTAGCTTTAACTTTTTCAAATCGTTTATTTCAATTAGCTTGAAAAAAATTTAATAAAAAATTCTTATTTTATTTTTGAAATTTAATACTTTAAGTTTTTGATTTAAAGAGTCAAAATAGAGAATTATTCCATCACAATGAAGTTTGATTATGTAGTCAGAATTAAGCGGTTCCTAAAACAAAATTAGACTGATTTTAGATTGAGAATTATTTATCACTTTATCATTGTAAATCAATTGAAGGCTTCTAACTGAGTCGCAATTGTTTTTTAAAATTTGAATTACTTGGTTTATTGACATGCCTTTTTTATTTTTTTGTCATAAATGTTTCAATAAAATCAGAAAATTAAAATAATTACCTAGAATGATTTGCCATTTTTCTGTAGCAATCGACTTTTCGGGAACAATCTCCAAATCTAACATTTTTAAACTTAAAAAGTTTTCACCATTAAATTTTTAATTTCTATGAAAAATAAATAAAAACGATTGAATTGCGTTTGTTTAATATAATCGATTTAGACAAACGCAATTCAATATCTTTGAAATTCGATAATTTTATCTTAGTGATAGCTTTATATTTTTTCCAAAAGAAAATCTTATCTAAAGTCTGTTAAATAGTTGGCTGTACTGGCTGAAAAAAAAATAATTTTTAAAAAATCGACTGTTTTATAAAAAATAAAGTAAGGCTATTATGAATAGTAAAATGATTGAATTAGCATATTTAACATATTTTGTGTCAAAATATTTCATAATTATAGACAAAAGTGCACATATGCACACTTTATTTTAATATTTAAACATTTTTTAACCAAAAAAAACCTAAAAGTTGAAAGTCTAATTAAATGAATAAAGATTTGGCTAAAGAAAGACAGAATTCTAGCTTAAGAGTTCAGAAATTGAATTCGTTTATCGGACGTAACTTGTTTCTATCCGATGAACGATACAAGCAAGTTCTTGAATTAAGTAATTTAAATTATTATAAAAGAAAATGTTGAAAAAATATGAAAATCGAAATTTTTTGAAGAAAGCGTCCTTGCTTCTCAAATCAAATCCCTTTATGATGAAAACTACGAAAATTTAGAACGAGAACAAAAATATGAGTTGGTGCTTAAAAAATCATTAGAATTAATCGAATTTGCCAATGAACACAATGTTACCAATTATATGGAATACACGTATTTAATAGGGTATCTAGTTTTTTTCAATTTTATTTGAATGTCAACTTAATATTATCATAGAGAAGTAATGGGCACTGAAAAGCACTTATTTGGCCTCCATTTTACTATGTTCACCATTTCGCTTGAGCTTTGGAGTACTCCTGAACAAAAGACTTATTGGGATAGATTTTTAAAGGAGAACGGAGTTTTTGGAACTTACATTCAAACTGAAATTGGACATGGAACTTTTATACGGGGTCTTGAGACTACTGCAACTTATGACCCCACTACTCAGGAGTTTATAATTGATAGTCCGACATTGACTTCTATAAAATTTTGGCCTGGTGCATGTAAATATTATGTTGCAGAAATTTTCTTGATATTAAATTAATATTTAGCCGGAAAGACCTGTAATTATGCGATTGTCATGGCTAAATTGATTATTGATAAGAAAGATTATGGTATACATGCATTTGTGGTTCAATTAAGATCTCTTAAAAATCATTGTCCTGTGCCTGGAATTGAAATTGGAGATATTGGAAAAAAACATGCTTACGAAGCGATTGATAATGGATTTGTCAAATTCAATCATGTGAGAATTCCAAGAAATAACATGCTAATGAGATTTGCTCAAGTTCTGCCTAATGGAGAATTTAAACAATTAGGAAATGAAATTGTTATGTATGCATGCATGCTAATCATGCGTGGTATTTTGTGTATGTTTGCTTCTTTATTGCATTCAATTTCGACCACCATCGCCATTAGATATAGCTGTGTTCGACGCCAGACAGCAGATCCCAATGGGTAAATATCTTAAATTCAATAAAAATAAATAACTTTTTAATAACTTTAATAGCTTTTTAAAAAAATCTCTCGAAATTCAAATTTTGAATTTCTAATTTTTTATTTTCTAATTAAAAAAAAAAACTTACATGAGTCTAAATTTTAACTCAAATATTATTTTACTGATTAGAAAATCTATCGAATCATGATTACTTATTCCAAATATTGAACACATTTTTATTTTAATTTTTAAAGTCTATTCACCTAATTGAGCTATTTATTAAAAATTTCAAATAATTTGTCTGAAATATTTTTAAAATGAAATTTATGAAATATTTTTGTGTATTATTATTTACAAGTGTGAAGAATACTCTCTTTGGCGAGAAATAAAAGCCTTTAAAATTTGGTGCCGTCCTTATATTTTAATTATTTTAAAGGATAATTTGTTCTAAAAATAATAAAAATTTTAATTTTAATTTTTTTTTAAGACAAAAAATATAAAAAAAAATAAGCTTAATTCTTTTTTGAACAAAAAAAGTTTTGATTCTTAATTAAAAACGATAATTTTAAGTTTTAAGGTTAGTCAAAAGATTTTGCGTTATTTTTAACTTTTTAATTTATCAATTAAAAAAAAGCAATAGTTAACTTATCTTTAAAATACAAACCATTATGCTTTTTAGTATTTACCAATCTATCTGCAAATAATTCGATTTCTTTCTTGTCCTATTCATGACTTTTGGAGCCAAAAAATTCACGACAGTCTTCTTCAACTTCTAGTCTTAGTTAGTAAAATGCCATCTTCTTAGAAAATGAGCCATTGAATGAATATGATTATCGGAAGGAGAAGGATCCCGGCTAAATGCTGGGGATGAAGAAGAAGTTCGATCCCTTCCGGATCTTTTATTTTTACCATTGTTCTTCAAGCTGTATGAAGTCTTATTTAGCTTGAAGAAATAAACCTAGCTTTCGCTTGAAAAAAGAAAGATATTTTTCTTGATGTCAAGCATACATTCGTTCTATTTTGAAAAACATTCAATTCTGTTTATTTTTAACATTTAATATCGCTTAAAGATGCTAAAATAAAAAATAAAATAATATTAAATCGTTTAATAAACGTAAAATTTTATGACTCAACATAATATTATTTAAAAATTTAAATTACTGTATTTTTTTTTAATTTAGATTCGAGCCTCAAATAATTGATTACCAGACACAACAATACAGACTTTTACCTGGATTGGCAACCACTTATGCAAATTTCTTTGCTACCATCAACTTTCGAAACATTCTAAATTCTTTCAAAAAACGTTCAAGAAATTTTTCCCAAATAGATCCTAATGAGTTAGCTAAAGTAATTTTGAAAACCATAAAGTTACATTTAGTAATATAAATATCAAGCTACATGCACTGTCATCAGGAATTAAAGCCATGGTATTTGATGAATGTTTAAAATTCGGTCAAATTAACAGACTTTGTTGCGGCGGACATGGATATTCAGCATCGTCAGGTCTACAACCAGTTATTCAAGAAGCTGACGCTGGATGCACTTATGAAGGAGATAATATTGTTCTCTATCTTCAAACCGCTCGGTACCTACTCAAAGCAATTCAAAAAGGCTTTTCGCCGCATCTTTATTTAGATAATTTATCAGAGATAAAAGCATCGGACTTGTACAGACGATTTGAAAATTATATTCTTCTATTCGATAGACTTTATGAAAAGTAAATCTATTTATTTGGTTTTAAATAAAGAAAATATTTTATAATTTATTTAGTCAAATCGGTGAGATATCTAATCGAATGATTAGTCTTATAGAGGACCAAAAATTAGATCGCTTCGAAGCTTGGAATAGTTCAAGTGTTGGTTTAGTTGAAACTGCAAAAGTAATATTTGATTTTTTTCCACCACATTAATCAAATTTTAAATTAACAAATTTTTATTCTTAGATATATATATGCTTATTTATTATTTATATGAATTTAAATGGCATTTATGAACATCAAAAAATTGAATGTGTAGAGAACCAAATAATTCTAGAAGAACTATTTGAGCTTTATTTAACTTATGGAATTGTGGAAAAATTTTCAAATCATTTTTTGAAAGTAAAAACTATTTTAAATCTTTTATAAGATTTAGATTCGAATCAATTTTCAACTATTTAGCTTGGTGTAATTGATGGACAAGAAATGACTGTGCATCAAAATCGTTTATATGAATTGCTAAAAAAAATTCGAAAAAATGCTGTTGGCTTAGTAGATGCGTTTGGATGGTCTGATTCTAATCTTTGTAAACATTGAAATTAAAAAAAAATTAGAATAATATTTTTAAATTTTGTTTAGCAAGTAGTTTGGGAGTGCATGATGGAAACGTTTATGAAAAATTATTTCAATTTGCCAAGAGCTCGCTATTCAATCGAAATGCAGCAGATCACACTTTCAAAAAATTGGCAAACCCTTACATTCTTGCGAAATCTAAGTTATAAAATTAACAAAAGTAAATTATACAGATTTTTTTGAATCTTATTTCAAATAAAATTTAGAAAATTGAAAAAGTCTTAAATTTCATTTTTATTATTTTGATAAAAGAAAGCCCTTCAAATAAGTCGAACAGAGGAGCCGACTAGATCAAATCTCAATTTTTTAAAATATTCCAAAATTTCAAAAATTCTGGAAATAACT
Source organism: Brachionus koreanus (assembly GCA_016987375.1). NCBI lineage: Eukaryota > Metazoa > Rotifera > Eurotatoria > Ploima > Brachionidae > Brachionus > Brachionus koreanus. Next base: position 2,621,787 of record PJRA01000048.1, read on the forward strand.
AATTTTTATATAATTTTGAATTTATTAAAAAATAGAAAGCAGAAAACTTAATTTCTCGAAAAAAAAACACAATGAGAAAATATTTTTTTTAAGGTTTAACTGGCTCTTAGATAAATTCTCATTATTTATATCATGCTTTTAGAAGGAATAGAATACAAGGTATTTGTATTTCTTATTTTTTACTAATGTATGATACACTTCTATAAATTAAAAATAATATTTAACTTAATAAATTAAAAAAAGGTTTTATTAGAAAATTTAAAGAAATGTGAACAAAAATTCAATATTGAATAATTAATTTATTAACCATCTCCATCATCCATCATTATCTAAAAAAATTAATTATTTTTTAATAGAATGTTGTTAATTATTTGAATTAGGCCAATTACATTACTTGTGACCTTTTCTTAAAAATATCCTTGGCACAATACCTTCTAGAAAATTAAGTTTTATGTATCATCTTATAGGAAATTTTACAAAGGTTTTAAATATATATATAAATTATTTTTAAACAATCATCTATTCAAAAGTTATGATAAAAAAACACTGAATTCAGACATTTATTTTTTTTTGGTTAAAATTCGAGTGATTTAACATGTTCGATCATAACTTTTGAATAAAATAAGATTATGGCATTACAATTTTGAACATATAGACTCAATTGTCTGATAAATAATAAAATATATTTAAAATATATATTTTAAACATTTAGACACTTTTTCTAATGACTTAAACTAATATTAAAAAAAGTTTAAATATAAAAAATCGAACTTACTACTTAAATATAAAAAAAGTTTTTTAGTGAACATTCGTTACTATTATTATCATTATTAATGTTCATTTTTTTCTATTAAAAAGTTTTTAATATTTAAATTTTATTTTAAGGAAACATCATTTTTAATTTTTTTTTGTAGTCAATCAATAATTTTAACTTATTTTCCTTTTTTTTCTTAATTCTTAAAAAATAAACATATAAATAAAAGTAATTTAAAGACATAGTACTGTAAAAAACCGTATATGTCACTAAATGTGCCATTTATATTTATTCAATTAACTAAACTAAATATTTTTTTAGTTTTTTTAAAAATTTATCAATAAAGATCAATAATAAAAATTAAAAAATTGACAACTTTTTGTTGTAATTCTTTAGAAATTCTTAATACAAAATTTGTTCACATTTTTTAAATTTTTTTTCCGATTTTTTTTTATTGAAATTAAATTTTTTTTATAAGATTTTGAAAAATTTTTTACTGAGCTTTATTTTGCTTCAATAAAATTTTTTATTTTTTTAGTTTAAAAGTACTAAGTTGTGATGATTATGATTTTTTGAAATATCAATTAAAATTTAGTTAAGATAAAATTAAAAACTTGTAATTTAAAGTACTTTTTATTGAGTATAACTTTAAATAAAATTATCTTAAGACTAATTTTCAATTTCAGCTTGTCAATTCCTTTAAATAAAATAATAAAATTAAGTCAATAAGTGATTTTAAATAAAAAAAGACAAACCATTATAGCATTGACAATGTCATTGTTGTTATTTTTAAGGGCTTTTATAGCTCTCTTTCTGCTGACGTTCGATTGAGAAACAACAATTTCAATATCTTTTTCCTCAATGCCAGTAGCATCGACTTCCTCGCCATCGTCTTCCTCTTCAACAATTGTTTCCGGTTTTTTAGCTTCTGGAGCTGGAGCGGCTTCTCCACCTTGAGCAGCTTGGGCAGCTTGTTGGAACTTCAATCTTTCGGCAGCAGCCATTTGAGCTTGTTGAGACAAATCTTCGACTTTGGCTTCGCCAAAAACAATATAAGTATCCGAAGCAGGTGATTTGTATACGTCTGGTTTGCTAATGACAAAGATGATATTTTTCGATTTTTTCATTGTTACTCTAGTAATTCCAGGTACTTGTTTGAGACCTAATTTTTGAATAGCTTTACGAGCTTTTTTCTCACTACGGCTTTGTTTGTGTTGCTCGCTCATCTACACAAAAAAATCTTTTATCACCCATTTAAGGCTAAATTAAATAATTTAAAAAATGACTAACTGGTTCGCCGGTTTCAGCTTTAGTAGCCTCGGCCTCATCTCCTGAACTTTCGGAATCATCTCCAGAATCGTTGTCACCTTTGCCTTCTTCGATTTTTACTTGTTCAGTTTCCTGTGTCTTAGCTTGTTCAGCTTGTACAGTTTCTCCGGCAGCTTGGGTCTTAGCTTTTGGCATTTTTGGTATTGTTATAACAAAATATTTTTATTCTAAATTAAGTCAGAAAAAAATTTGTAATATTGACCTTTGATTAAAATGGATTTTGTTTAGTAAAAATTTAAAACAAAAAGTTATGATAAGATATTTATGGCTAAAGAAAAAATCATTTATTATTTTAGTAAAATTCCTAATTATTATTCAGTATATGCATATTAATTTATGAAGCTCACATTGAATTTTCGAAGAGTTTAGGTACCTTGAGGTAACGTGCAAATTGTTGTTTTTTTTTTCAAAAAACTGAATGGAAACTATTTCGATAAAAAATATCCACAAAGTTTTGTTTTGTGAAGCTTAATTTTTTAAAATTTAATAAACGCTTATTTAGTAGATGCTTTCAAATTGGTGAGTGTGTGTGTTGCTTAGGATTTGCTTTTTTTTCTTTGCATTGCAAATTTCTTAAATATTTTGTTTTATTTTATGAAAATAAATCATTTTCTGAATTTGTGCAAAATAATTTTTACAATGAAAAAAAAAATTATAACTAAATATTTTATAAAAAATTCAAATTAGGTGCAAAAATTTATCAGAATATCAGAATTAAAACTTTTGAAAATCTCTTAAATATTCATTATGTTTTCATCTGAATGTTAAAAATTTTGTGAAAAATAATTTGCTCAATATTTTTTTGATTACTTTATCATCAACGAGCATTTTTTACTTTAAGAAACTCAAGTAAAAGGATTAAAAAGCTTACATTTTAAATTTCAGTCTTGTATTCTTGTTCAATTAAAAATAAAAACTATTCATTAATTTAAACAGATGTTTATTTTAATATTGGTTTAATTAAAAAAAAAAAATTATCCAAATTTTTTAAAAATTTTTATTTAATATATTTCAAAAATTCCAAGTATGTATTATAATTATTATTTATCACAGCATAATTAATTAAAAATTGTAAAAGAATTAAGTCTAAAAAAGTACAAAAGATATTTATATGAAATTTATCAAATAAAGTCAAAGTTTAAATGATTAAATGACCTATTCTCTAATCAAGCTGACATGCTGACTTGCTTTTCCCATTTCAAATTGCTCGACCCTACTAATTTTCTCGTTTCTAAGTAAAAATTTAGGAACTCGTTCCTAAATTTACCACTTATTTGCAACGAATTATGATATTTACTTTATAAAAATCAGAAATTTTAATTCAAGATGGAAAATTTAAACTACTCAAACATCACATACAACCAAAAAAAATGAAGATCCTGATTAAAATGCATTGATGAGAACTAATTTTTTAAATCATGGTAAAAGTAAGAGATCAAGATTAAATCTAAAATTAGTTATAGACTTATTTTTATAAATAAATAATTTGATGAATTAAACTTTTTATTATTTGATAATCTAGTAATAAAATCAATTTAATCAAACCATTAATTCAAATTTAAAAAAAAAACACATTTAATGTATATATAATTGACATCATTCCTATTTTAAAAATATAATACAACTTTGAAAAATTCATAAAAAAAAACATAATGAATATAATTTTTATTGAAATAATCTTAAAATTTTAGCAACTATAAAAGTATATAATATTAAAAAATTTGATAAGCCAAGATATTTTTTCGAAACCAGAAAAAGACATTTGCTAATAACTAGATATTTTAAAGAGCAATCTTACAGTTGAGAGTTTTTCAAGAATATTTTTCTAAATATGTTTTTTTTAATATTGCTCTTGAAAATATCTCCAAAAAAAAAGAATATTGTTAAACATGCAATATTTTACAAAACTAAAAATTGTTTATATTGGTTTGTAAAAGCAGGTTGTGACAAATTTTTGTTTAAAACGATATGTCGAGCTTAAAACCATTACGCCATCCTAATATCATTAGCCAAAAATAAATAAAATGTTTATAAGATCTATTTAAAATAAATACCCTAATTGAAAGCGCATATAAATGTTTTAGCATTACGTGATTTGGCTCTGGTAACAATGCTGGTTCACACTTAACATTTTTTTAATAGATTTAAATAATAATTTTTAATTTTTAACGAAATTTACTCTTGCAGAAGTATCCTTGTTGAGAACTATATTAAGTAATTGAGGTGGTAAGTAAGGCGGTTTATCTATTGACATAGAATGAAGACCTCTTACAGGCAATTCGTCAGTGTATTCACCAGGAGGTGATTTAGACAAGTCGTCATTAGCTTTAAATTTAATTTTTTACATTAAAAATAAATAGTAAAAAATCTTACATTGATTGCTTTTTTGACCCACTGGAGCTATTGAATCGATTTCAAGAGCGTCCATAACTTCAAAGTCTGTCTTTTTAACAGTTACAATGTTATTTTTTCCATTAAAATTATCGTCAATGCAAGCTTGATTTGGATCGTACTCCCATTTACCATCAACCACAAATTTATACTGGTGCTCACCTTCTGGTAAATCAACAATAAGCATATAATCACCGTCACTTTTGATCATTTGTAATTTTTCCTTCCAGCCAGTAAATGTTCCAATTAGATAAACATCTTTTGCAAATTTACCACTATACTTAAAGACAACAGGCAGTTTTTTGATTGCCGATTCATTTTTTGTTTGATTTTGATTAGGAAAATTGAAAATTGGAATACTTTTGGTCGGGCTCTAATGAAATTAGCTATTAAATAATTTGAAAAATGAATTAAAATTACACTGGGGCTTCTGGCACCAATTGTTGGGCCAATTGAGATATCTTCATCTTCAATCATTTCATCGCCTGGATATGAAAAGTCCATTGACGGATTGTATCCAGAACTATGGTTTGTTTGAGCATTTATGTGAGGATTTCTTAGATAGTCATTCCGCATTTGTTTGTGAGATGTCTGGCCCATTTTAAATTTTTTCTAAAAAAAACTTTATTTTTTATTTTCAATTTCGTATGAAAATTATTTAAAAATGTTAATTAAAGCTCAAAAAAATTTCTGTTTTTAAAAAATAAAAAGCTAATAAAAAAAAACTTTTGTTTGAATTTTTTTTTTCATTCAAGCTTAATAAATTATGTATGGTACCTATTAGTTAACGATAATATACCAAAAGACATTAGTTTTTTTATAAATTACGATGTTTTTATTTTATCGCCTTAATTCAACTTGATATGTACTTAAGACAAAATCGAGCATTATGCTAAATAATTGCAAAATTATTACGATTTATTATCAAATAATAACTTAACAATTGGAAATTTGATTTCATCAAAAAGAAAGGTGTGATCATGAATTATTTATTCGTGTTCAAATTCTAGAAAATAAAACAGACAAGTAAATAATACTTAGAAGAATCAAAAAAACTATTTAACAGAAGAAAAAACAAAATCTAAAAATATTTTTCTGTAATAGTTTTCTTTAAGGTAATATTACGTCTAGACTAGATAAATATAAATTATTTAATGAATGAAAAGACTAAATAAAAAAATCTATTTTTGAGTTATTGGTTTAAATGAATTATGATGGATTTATGACAAAAAATTTGGAAAATTTGTTTTTTTTTATTTTCAATTAAATTTTTAGATATTAGTTTTAATTTTTGTTATTCTTCAGAAAATTAAATTAATTGAAAACAAAACTTTAAAAATTTGCTGAAATTGTTAAATTAAAAAAGAAAATTAAATAAAAAAAATTAAATAAATTAATAAAAAAAAGCTTCATAAATTGTGAATAACACGCAAAAATTAAAATTTTTAAGTATAATTGTGTTTTTTTTTGTTAAAAAATTATCTTATTTAATTTATCTGTAACTAAAAGTTAAATAAAAATTTTTTTATCAGTTGTTGTTTTTAAAATCAAACACAAAATTAAAATTATCATTTTCTAAATTTTATTTTAAAAAAATAAAACATGGCACATAATTCAATGGTAAAAAAGTACTCATGTCTAAAAATAATAATTAAAAAAGGAAACACTAAAATTTTTCTTGGTCTAAATTTTGATTAAAATAATCATCTTCATTATAAGCTGTGTATTCATCATCATCACTTTGGTGAATTGTTCTTTTAAATCGATTATGTAAAAATTTGAATTTTTTCATTCGATTTTCTAATCTAACATTTTGTTCAACGTCTGTATCTTCGGTACTTAAAACATCTTTCTGAATTTTTTTCTTAATTTTAAGCAATTTTTTTTTATGAATTTTTTTAACTGATTGATTTGATTCGGCTTCTGATTCATCATAACTCATATAGCTTTTTTTAATATCAAATTCAAAATCAGAATATTCAGAGTTATTTTTAAGGTTTGCTAGCAATTCAGATGATTCTGAATTTTCACTATTTTTAAAACTAACCACTGAGCCTACATCTTCTTGATCAGACTCATTATTATTTATTCCAGTTGCTTCTTTTATTTGCCGATCAAATTCTTCGAAAGTATAACTAATTTTTGATTTAGCTCTTCGCGATCTTTTATCATTGCCTTTAGTTTCCGTAATTGATAATGTATCTTCAACTTTATTTTGAAGAAATTCTCGTTCTTTCTCAATTTGTTTTAAATGATTTGCTTTGTTTTTTTCAATTTTCAAATTTTCTTTTTCTTCTCGTTCTTTTTTATTTATTTCGATTTGGTCGAGTTTTTTCTCAAGATTTCGAATTAAAAAACTATGTTCACATATCGGGCAATACCATTCACCCTCTGGTATTTCTTCAATCTGAGGTTTTAAACAGTCTAAATGAAATCGCAAATCACAGCTATCACAAATGATCAACAAGTAATCTTCTTTTATTTCGCAGCATTTCGTACATCTACATTCATCTTCTTCTGTAAGATTATTCACATCGGACTCCATCTCCAAATTATTTGAATCGTTATCAGATTCTGAAATCAATTTCCGAGGTCTACCGGGTCTCTTTTTTTTTGTTTTTTTATTTAAATTTTTCTGATAGCACTCAGCTAAAAAAAAATAAAATTTTCAATAAAATTTAATTTTTTGCATTTTTATGTCTCGAAACAAATTTCTAATCATTACTAAAACTTAAGTTTAAAAGTCTATTTATCTTAATAAATTTAAATTTCTTTTTTTTTCCAAAAACAAAATGTTTTTTTGGTAAAATTTTTGATTTAATAATTCAAATGTTAAATTATTAATCTTAAAATTTTTTTAATTTGAAAAATATTTTTTACTTTTTATAAATTCTAAAAAAACCAATATATTAATTAATGTCTTTAACTTATTACTAAATTGATTCAAATAAAATGTCACACCCTCAATTTAAAATTTAAAGTAAAAAGACTTACATTCATTTAACTTTTCTAGTGCCGGTTCAGTGAGCAAATTTTCAATCAAATCTCTAATCTGTTGAATATTTCTAAATAAATGAATAATAAGAAATTGATTTATTTAAAAATTAAGACTAAATTCTGTACTTGGAAATCAACTTCCATGAATATCCTTGAATATCAATAGAATACTGGGTAAATAAACGTATATTGAAGCAATAATCAACAAACAGCCAATAATTAGATCCGCTAATATCTCTCCCTATAGCTTTGAATCTTAGTCCGCATTCATCATCATTATTTTCATTGCTTACTTGTTTGAATTTTGGATTCTCGTCAAATTGTGATTCAACTAATTTCTTGGAAAAAAAGTTAAAAAAAAACTTATACATGAAAGATGAAATTTACTATTAAAATCCTAAGTTTTGTTTGAAGGTCTATTTGGCAAAACTCATTGAATAAAATTTCATCTTCAAAAATTTTTTCAACAAACTTAAAGTATTTTTCGTAAAAGACTAGATTTTTAATTAAAAACAATTTACTTTTTTAAACGCCAAATTAACTTTGTCTTTTTTTACATTTTTACCAAAACTAGTATTTCTTATTAAGCACCAAAGAAAGTCTTTTAAAAACTGTGTAGCTTACCGTAAGATTTTAACTAATTATCTCAATATTTTAAATAAAATATTTTACTTTCTGATCGATTTACTAAACTAGATTCAAAATTATCAAAAATAAATTCTTTGAGGACTAAAAGCTTTCCAAATTTATCAATAAATGATAAAATGACCCCATAATTTATATCATTAAGAAGTGAATCTGTGTTCAATTGGGCTGTCTCATCTTCTGGTTTCGGTTCCATTTCTTTGTTATTTTTTTAAAACTGAATATCGACTGTTTAATTCATGATTCTAAAATTACTAAAAAATATTGAATATTTTCTTGGAAGATAAAATTCAAAAAATTTGTTACAGTTTTAAAATTATATGCAGTTTTTTATTGAAGAAAATGAAGAAAAATTCAGTTTTGTTTTGAAATTACATGCGTTTATTCATATCTTAATGCAAATTTAAAAATTCTAGATAAACTGTTTTTAAAATTGTCTTAAAATTTGGATATTTTTTTTAGGAAATTTTTCAATTAATCTTTCATTTAAGTGATAAAAAAATTATAACAAATTCCATATCTAACCAATTTTTTTAACACTAGAAAACCCTGAGGAACCCCATATTGAAAATATGAAATTTGAATTTTATCACATATGAATAAAATTTAAAAAAATGGCTTTAGTTATCTAAAAAGCTTGATTGTAATTTTTAAGAAAATGAATAAATTTTCAAATAAAATGTTTTGTTTATCTTAATAACTTTATTTGAAATTTTGAAGAGAAATCATCCGGGCTTTCTAGTGTTTAAAACGAAGCATTTAACTAAATTTTAAGCTTTGAAAATTGAAAAATTTCAATTAATCAAAAAAAAATTGTGATTCTGTAATCAAATTATGAACTCAAAGATGTTAAAACGAGAAATTTATGAAAGATAACTAATTATATACATAATTATTTCGTTTTTGATTGTCATTTTTTTTATTAAACAAATCAAAACATTATTCAAAAATTATTTAGTAAAACAAAAATCAAAAGAAATGTCTTAAGAATTATTAAAATTTTTAAATAAATAAATTTTCATAATAACAATCAAGAAATAACTAAATTTGATTATGATGTTTTTTGAATAGTTTAGTCGAATATTTAATTGTGGGGTAGTGTATAGGAATGTCAGGCTGGCATTGTATCTCTTGAGCTGAATTGTCCGTAGCAATTTTTGCCAATTCAACTGCTTTAAACTCGCAATCAACTAATTCAAAAGATTTACTCAAACAAATTTGCATTTGACTAAGATATTGAACATCTGATTCTTTTAGGACATAACAAACTATCATTGGTTCGACTTTAAAATAAGATCTGATAGAATATTTGATTTTGTCTAAGTCATAAAGTAGAGAATCGTCTGGTTCGATATTAAACTTTTTTAAAGCTGGTCCAAAATCATAGATGTTCCTCAAATTCAACGATACATTAAAATAGTCGCTCTCAGATTTAATTTGTGATAAAGTGAGTGCACAAGTTCCATGTTTTTCCCATTCATGCTTCCAAAAAGACTCCAAAGGTGTATTGGTGTATAAATTGGGCCAAAATTCTAGAAGCTCTGGTAGAAGCCATTTAACTCGATCAAAATCAAATGGAAGCGATTTGTTACAATATTGTGGTCCAATTTCAGTTTTTATTGACGGCCATAGACCATGTACAACCCATGTAGTTATGTTTTTGGCAATTGAGCAAGTGTGAGGACCGGGAAACATACAAGAGGAGGCTGGCCATATTTGACGAAATATTAAATAATCAAAGTCATTGTTTTTATCAAAGTGACGCTTAGTTACGTCGTAGTGATTTGAATTTGGCCGCGCCCAACACCATTTTGTTAAAATAAATAAACTAATTGAAAAAATAATTAATCTATTGTGCATCTTGGAAAAAAAATTAATAATTAGTGTGATTTAATGATAATTTCTAACTAATTGTTCATTGATCAACAACTAAAAATAATTATCAAAAAGTTAGTTGATCTAATGGTGGCAATTTTTATGTGAATTAAGCTTTCTTAAATATTATAAATAAGATCTAATCCAAATTAACTTAAAAGCTGCTAAAATAAATGATAAGGTTCGACATGCAAAAGCTAAGTAAAAAGAACTTGAAATTTTCCATTTAAAGACTAATTATTCTGAAAATTCTTATAATCACTCTTTTATCATTAGCTAGACTTTGAAAAAATTCTATTTCAAGTCAAATAATCAATGTTTTTTTTTTCATTTAAATTTATCAAATTTCATTTTTTTAAAGATAAGATATAACAAAAAATTGTCTTAAGATATTTTGATGAATATTATTTTTTTTTCTAAATAATCAAAATTTCAATTTCGCATTAGAGAGGATATTAAAAAAATTAAAAAAATGACATTTTGAATTAATATTTTGCCTTTGGAAACAGATATTAAATATCAATATCCTAACAAAGATTATATAATAATGAATCTCGATTGCTTTAAATTTTAATACAAAAAAATTAAAATGATAAAATAATACTTAAAATTTTTGTTTTCATTTTTTTCTGTCCATTATATTTATGCTAAAAATTCTGAAATATTTTATAAGATTGTGACATTGTATTTGTATCAAAAATAGCATTGAAATATGCTAATGTAACTGATTCAATTATAATAGTTATTTTTCAAAGGCTGAAATCAACATATTTTAAGTTTTATTTAGCGCCTCCTCAACGATTTGAAAAAAAATGATTAAAATTTGAGAAGTATTTTGAATGTTGAGACCAAATTTGATAAATGACTTAAAAAAGAGGTTCAATCAATAGAGTAATATTGATTTCAGCTCAATTAGGCTAATTTGAAATTCATTTGTTGCAGTTATGAATTTTCCATATGCTGTTGCTCGAATAGCTAAATTAAATTTTTTCGGTTTAAAAATTATTATTTATTTTTTGCTTGTGATTTATTAATTATTTATAAAAGCTCAAATTGAAGAAAATCAACTATTATAAATTAAAGCTAAGTGACTAAAGTGGATATTTTTAATCATTTTTTTTATAATTATGGATTTTAAAATAAAAAAATCTAGAGAAACTAATTTTAATTTTAAATTTTTTATTTATTATTTTAATAAGTTTTATAATATATTATCTAATTTGAAATTTTATTTCAATCGAGTAGATCCGAATGAAAATTTAGAATTTGTTTTTATTTATTTAAATGTTCAGTTAATGTTTAGCTTTGTATTAAAGAATCAATATTTCATGTTAAATTAGATAACTATACTCGAAACAAAAATTTTGTTAAAAATAATTTTTAAATTAGAAGTGAATTATGCTAAATATTCTTTAAAATATTGTTTGTCAAATAATTATGGCTCTATGCCTAGGGATTTAAAAAATTTAAAAATAAATCTTTAGAATTATTTATCAATAATATTTTAATTATGTTTCAATCGAGCCAGTTATTCGATAAATAGTATTATTTGAAAAATTATTTGAAAAAGTGTTGTCAAAGGTTATTTGAATATTAAGAAAAATACCATTTATTTTATTTCAAAAAAGCTAAATAAAGTAAAAACATCGCTTTTTTATGATTTTTTAAACGATTGAGATTTTATTTTGCCAAATTTTTTAAAGTACAAAATTAAAATGGCCTTATTACAATGATTCTGTCAGTCTGTTGTCAAGAAGGGATCAGTTTAACTATTTAAAAAAAAATCATTAGTTTTTAATTAATTTATTTGAACCATAGTTTTTAATTTTGGGTCAGATTTTTTAAATTTTCAAATATTGATATGATAAGATCATTTCCTTCTATAAAAATCGAATAGCCAACTGAAAATTTAAAATGTTTGTTTTCAATCTATTGTGATGCAATAAACGCAGACTTTAACCTAGTTTAATCAACCATTGTCTATGGGACCTCTAATAATTGAGCTAAATAAATAATACACTGCCCTATATTTTGCTCAATTCAAAATTTCATTTCACAAACCTTCAGACATTATTAATCAAAAATTTGTGACGCTAGCTCTTTATATGCTTGCTTGCTTGTGTTCAAAGAGAAGCTTGTATTTATATTTGAAAAAAAATCGCACGATTTTTAGTTTAACGCATTATTATTGCGTTGGTAAAGTAATATTTTTGTTTTGGTTTTTTTTTTATTCTATAATTAGTAATAAATTATTCAAAGGGTCGTATGAAATCCTAATCAAGAAAAAAAATTAAAATAAAAAAAATCATAATTTAAAAATTTTATTTTAGATTTTGATTTAAATTATGATCCTATAGAGGAATGGATCCGGAGGTAAAGTTCAGCTTGGACAATTCTTTTACATCAAATGAGTCGAATTCAGCTCAAGACTCGGCGATATGTTCGCCGTCTGAGCAAGCGTCAGCTAGAAAATCGGCATCCAGCCACCCTGATTCAAGCTCAATTAAGTATGCAGTTCATTATGTAATATTTCATAAGAGATAAATTTTTAGTTACTAACTTATCTAGAAGTTTATTCGGAATTTTAATTTACCAAAAGGAGAACGCTTTCTAGGAATGTAATTTAACATTACTATTACTATTAAATTTTGAAATATTCAGTAAAAAAAAACATAATTTATTAAGTAATTTTAAGTTGCTTTTTATATATTGTATGGTTCGATTTTTTGATAATCAGACAATGTTTCTATTATGTTGAAAAATGATTTGGTTAATAAATCGATAGAAAACTAAATAAAAAAAAAAAGAAGATAGACTTTTTATGTAATAGCAATTAAAATTTTCCTTTAGAACTAAGATAAATTTAATTAATTATTTAAAAAAAAATAAATTTTTATAATTACTTCTCCAAGATAAACAAATCACCTTATTGATGTATGTCAAAAAAGAGAATTTATTTCGTAATCTTGACTCATTATCCTTGTTAAATTATGATTTAAAAAAAAAATTGATAAAATAGATTTTAGTTAATAACGTCACAGTTTCAAAATATCAAAATAGTGGTAAGACTCTTCACAACATATTATAAAAGAGGCAAACAATTACTAATATTTCAGTTTCTTTTTAATAATAAAAAAAAAAAGAAATATCGTACGTTTTTTCCTTTAAATTTTTACCTAAATTTCAGCGGTCCAAGGCTTAAACTAAATTTAACATGTTTTAAATTTACGATTTTATTTGAATTTATTTTAAAGCGAAACCGAATTCGATGTAGAGAAAGAAATTATTAATAATGATAACTTGCAATCAAATTCGCTGCAACTGTCTTCACTAAGCTTGGAAAAAAGTTCTAACGAGGATACGATGAACTCTAATAGAGACAATGATCCAGCCCATAGTGCTGAAAATTCACCAAACCTAGCAAATGTAAAAGAAGGTGAAAGATTAACCGCTACGCTACGCAGTAATAACTCTTCAAGCTCAGACAAAAATAGAACTTCAAGAGACCAAGATCAGTTCAAGAATTCAAATTTTAATCTAAATCACAATTCAATCGCTGTAATGACTAATATTGACGAACAGAAGGCTAAAAATTCAAGCTTGTCGAAAAAAAATTCTAAATCGAGAAAACCATGGTATAGTGTAAGTAATTAATACTAAAGTAAATAAAATATGCTTTCTCAAATTTTTACTTTTTTTCTATAAAATCTATTTTAGCTAATAGAGTTTTCCCATGAGACTTAATTTGAACTAATTTGTATTTTATAGTGTGAGATTTTAAGTTAAAAAATGAAAATATATTTTTTTTTTTCAAACACGTATGCTTTTTTAAAAAGATACATACACAATTTAAAATAAAATCTTAAATTCATCGCATTATTGCTAAGTTACAAGAAAATTTTAATTAAAATTGCACAGCAATTGCTAAAAATTAGTCAAGCAAATTAAGATCTAAACTTGAAAATTGCATACATTCAATTACTAATTTAAATTTATTTTTCATTAAATATAGACATATGATTTAATGAATCGACCAGGAAAGGTAGGATTAAATTAAGAAAAGATTCGTGCTTGAAAAATAAATAAAAATATGAAAAAAAATTTTTTTTTTTTTGAAAAAATTTATTTTGACTTTTTCTATTTTAGGTTTTTACAAATACTTACAAACAAAAAAACGAAGACTTTCACCGTTTATTTAAACTTCCATCAGAGGAAATACTTCTTGTTGACTATTCTTGTGCTCTACAACGCGAAATACTTGCACACGGTAGACTATATGTATCATTAAATTACGTTTGCTTTCGAGCCAATATAATCGGTTGGGAAACTACAGTAATTTAATTAAAAAATAAAAGAAAAAAATTTTCTTAATATTTTTTTGACTAAAGCTTATCCTAAAGCTAAAAGACATTCGAAGCATTTTAAAAGATAAAACAGCTAAAATAATACCAAACGCTATTTCTCTAGTTTTGGATAACGAAAGATATTTTTTGACCAGCTTTTCATCGCGTGATAAAACATACTCTACTTTGATTAAGGTCTGGAAATATGCACTATCGGATACTGTAAGTATTTACCAAGTGACAAAATTAAATCTAAAATTAAAAAAAAATTTTAAGTCACCTTGTTCTGGGACTTTATTTAATTTTAGTCTAGAAATTTTTTTTAAGCATAAACTAAATAATAAAAGCTGCCATCTGATGGCATTTTTTAGTATCAAATTTTTTTTTCTTTCTCAATTTTAGATTAAGTTTTCTTAAATAAATAAATAATTTAATTTTAAATTTTTTAGTCTTTGACATCAGATGAGATTAATGGAATTTTGAAAGCGTGTTACGGCGAAGACTTGGGATATAATTCAGACGACGTTGAATACGAATATTATTCCAATTTAAAGACAAGACAAACCACCTTGGGTATTGTTAAAAAAATGTCGTAAAGTTAAAATTAAATGAAATAAATTTTTTGTACAGATTTTTCTGATTTTGGAGAAAATAAATTGAGTTTGAATCCTAAACATTCTTCACCTATAATTGAGGATCAAATTTTGAACAACACAGACGATATAAATTCATTCTCAGACGATCAAACAACCATGAAAAAACAAAAAAATCTATTATTTGAATCATCATCAAGCTCTTCATTCGGGACAAAAGTATCTACTAATGGTCAGGTTGGTCATCGACATTCATCTAGTTATGACGCATCCATTATCGACACTAGTGAGTCTTTAGAGGTATCTGAATTCATTTTAAATTTGTCTACGTTTACAAATTATTTTTCTTCATTAAGAATTTCTATGTCAGTTAATTATTTTTTCATTCCATAATAGAATTTAGCTTCGGATCTAATGCAGCTTTTAAAAATTGAGTCCTTTTCAAATTTTATTTTCTTTAAAAATCTAATTTATCATGCCATTAAACTTAAATATTTGGTAAACCTAAATTTATGCCTGCAAACAATCGACAACTAACAAAGAATATTTATTTCAAATATAATATATTCTAATTTTTAATTTTAAAGAAATTATATAAATAAATTTTTTCTTGCTACGTAATCAATTTTATTTAGCAAATTTACTTTCTAAATTTAAATATTTTTACACATTAAGGTTCTCGTGCCTGTTCCAAATACTACTGGTGTCTTTCTAAAGGTATTAATAATCATTTAGTTTTAATTTTTTTTTAGTCAAGTGACCAAGAATTTGGCTATATTTTGTTTATTTAAAAAAATTCAAGTTACAGTAAAAAATTTAAAATAAATTTAAAAGTTAAATACAATAAAGATGAAGTTATATGCCTTAATCTTCATTGATATTTGTGAATTTTTGATCAAGAGATCAACATTTTTTATTTATTTTCAGGTTATTTAATTATGATTTTTATTAAAAATCTTGCATAAATTAAAAAATAATAATCAATCAAGCATTTCATCATTCAATAATTATCTTTATTTATTAAAATTAATCAATTGACTAGCATTTTGAATATTAAAAGTTCATTTAAAAAGTGACCAACTGCTGAGAAAATTTCATTTTTCAACATTAAATTTCAATAATTCTTCATAGACGGATATCCCCATCATATTCATTTAAGCATAAATTTTTATAAGACAAAAAGTTTTTCTAATCTAAAAATAATTTTTTCAAATTTTTCTTCCTGTATTGAAATTAAGGAAAATAAGTTTTTAGCAATTTGTTACTATGGAAAATAGTTAAACTTATCCAAAAATCTTGTTATTTATTTAGGTTTATTAATCTAATTTTATTTAAAATCAAATAAATTAAATTAGTTTTTGTTCGCCTCTTTTGGAATTCGTTGGAAAAAAAATTAATTTACAATTTATAATTGTAATATTTTACTTTTGAAGCGTCCTCGATCAATGGTTGTTGATAAAAATGATAAGAGTACAAAATCCTACAGCAGTACTTTTGCGAAAGCTAGTCACGCGAACATTTCAAATGAAGCAAGTGCGGATTCTTCAGACAAAAGTAGCCAGAGCACTGATGTTAACAACAATGAACAAAAATCAGACCCTAAAAGTCAAAGCAATTTGAGCACATATTCCCCAATCACAAGCAATTCTCAATCATCAAGTAAATTAGCTAAAAAGTAAATTTAAATAAAAATTAATCCGAAAATAAAAAAGAAAAAGTTGACTTGTCTTCGTCGATGATCGGACAGACTTCAATGGTATCGCCTTCGCCAGTGACTTCAAGTCCAAGTGAGCCTGTCGAAATTTTTGATCCAAATGCTAACAACAATGCAAAATGTTCGTGCGCAGAGCACAATGGCAAAGAGCTGATGAACCTGACATTTAACATGTCTGTAAATCAGCTTTTTGAATGCTTATTTGGTCACACTGAATTTTGTCAAAAGTACTGGGAGTCCCGGAAATTTGGCAACTTAATTGTCGGTGAGTGGAAAAATGAGCCTAATTTACCAGCCCGCAGATTAGAGTATACGATTGATCTAGGCGGGGCTTTGGGAAGACCAAAAAATACAGAAGATCAGGTATTAATTTTAGAAATTTTATTTAAAAAAACAAATCATCATCTTTGGGTGCATTTGTGATTACTTTAATCGGAAATGATTTGTTCAACACTTTTTCACTTGGATAAGGGTTGCTTGTCAATAGAATAACTTTAAAATTACTCAGACGCATTTTATTAAAATTGGTTACTTCATACTCTTTTCCATCGATTTCAACACGAATTAATCTAACAAATTTATCATCATTAATCAACTCTTTAGAAAAAATATCATCAAACAATTTATCATCTATTTGATCACATGTCGACTTAACAGCCTCTATCAACTCTTGGTCATATTGCATTAAGTCAATTACAAATGGTTTGCCATAACGTATTGAACCAAGCAATGCTATACGAAATTTTTCCTTTTCCATTGATTTCATATCAAGACAATTAACATAATTTGTATCTCTGTATCGCAAAAAAGTAGATGCCTGATCATTTTGGTCAATTATAATTGGCCATTTGTCTGTTTTTTTCAAAGAGCCTGTTATGTCTCTGAGAACCATATCGTCTAATTCTTTTATATTTATTTTCATTATTTTGTCATCATCTAGATCAGACTCGTCATCATCCGAGCCCGGATCCGAGTCCGATTCTTCAGTGTCATTTTTAATTTTCTTTTTTTCTTTACGAATTTCAGACAACAAATCTTTGTAGAAAATACGCGATTTGACACTTTTTTCTTTTAATTGATCCGATTTGGCATTTAATTCAATTCTTTCCGATTCTTTTTTGTCGATTAGAGGCGCATACATGTCCGGATTGAGCAAGTATTCATCATGTAGTCGCTGAAGTTCAGTGGTACATTTCAGAAGTTCATTTTTAACATACTCAAATTGAGTCCTCAATTGTTCATAGTCTTTTTTGGCCATTTTTTTCTGTTCTTCGAGTCCATTTATTTGTTCTTGCTTTATTTCTTTGCGAGATTTTTCAATCTGTTGAAGCATTCGTTCAGTTAATTGAATATTCCAATTTTTGAGAACCTCAATTACATTGTCTTTGGTCGCTGCATCAATTACTCGTTGTCCATCTTGTGAATACAGTCTTGGATCGGCACCATTTTCCAGCAAGAGTTGAACACAATGCAAATGACCAGCAAAAGAGGCTCGCCAAAGTGGAGTTCGATTAAAGGCGCCTCTTGAATTTGGATCAGCGTTGTTTGATAGCAAAAATTTGCAAACTTCTGCTGAACCGCCTGCTGCAGCTTCGGATAGTGCACTATTGTTATTTGAGTCTTTACAATCAATTAGATTTAGAATAGCTTGCTTTATTTTTCCATGATCAAATTTTTCTTCCATTGAATTCAATTCTCGTTCAAAATCGCTTATTACAAATTTCATTTCTTGCAAATTTCCGTCATAAGCAGCTTCCATAAATTTTTTTTTTCTTAAATCATTTTTTCGTTTCATTTCTTTTTCACGAAGTTTTTTCAATCGTTTTTTCTCCTCTCTTTCTTGCTCAATTTTTATCATTTGAATGTAAGCATCTTGTTCCAACTTGGCCAATTTTTCATCAAGTTCTTTTTTTTCCATCTTCAATTTTTTCAGTTCATTTACAGCTTTGAACTTTTTCCAAGCACATTGAATTCTAATTGCCGAATTGTAAATCTTCAACTGCTCATCACTCATTTTAGGCTGAACAAAAATAACTGTGGCACTTTTAGGACGTTCAATTGTAATTTCCGCAGTTTGTGTTTTAACATGGGCTTCCTTAACATCAGTTGTTTTTTTAGCTGGAGCATTTTTAACAGCCTTTTTTACAGGCTTTCCTTTCGGCTTAAGATTTTCATTTTTTTTATTCATTTTATCTAAAAATAATATATTTTTTTACTTTAGAAAATTCTAGAGTATCGGTCAGATGTGTGTATAGTATTGGAATCAAGTAGTGTTACCCATAATGTGCCTTATTCGGATTATTTTGTTGCTAAAAACCGGTTTTGTTTGACAAGGATTAGTGCTAATCAAACTCGTATCATAGTTAATTTCCATTTATTTTTTAAGAAGAATCCTAATTTTATAATCAAAAGTAAAAGCTGACCTTTTCTAAGAGACCAAATTTTAATAGAATTTAATTTAAGATTTTATTGAGAAAAATTCTTTGAGCGCAATTAAAGATTCATTTTTATATCTTGGTAAGTTATATATATATATTTTTTTTTTTAAATTTGTTTCAGGCATTTAATTTTAATGCTAATTAAGCGTCTTAAAATAAATTTGGTTTCCAAGGTTTCTTGGAAATTCGGAGGGCTTAACTAATACTAAAACATTTTCTTAAGCTGGCATAATCAATCAGTTTCATGATCAAAATTGTCATGAACCAATTACTAACAAAAATGACGTTTTTCCTAAAATTTCTTACACTGACAAAGCAATCTTTGATTTAAAAGGTGATACGATGAAAATATTGCTTTAAATTTTTGGTCAATGCTTAATTTTTCCTTAAATACGCAAATTGAAGCCTATGGAAGTTTAAAAAATATATTGAAGGCAATTAAAGGAACAATGAAGCACAAGGATTAAAGATTTCATCTAAAGTTCATAAAATTAAAGCTTTTGTAAAAAAAAAAAGCTGTAAAATATAGGTTTGGATGTAAACCCAATAATGAGACTTAACTTAAAAATAAATTTTTTAGGATTTGAGCCACAAAAGTGAAGTTTCATATACAAAATTTAAAAAATATTATAATTTTTGTCCTAATGATGAAAAATATTCACATTTTCTGCAAATGATAAAAAATGAAACAAATGTTGTTTGACCTACTGCGGAAATCTGCAAAATTTGTGCTAATTGATTGAGATTTATTTTCAATTTTGCAAACCTTCGAAGTAGATTTAACAATAACTGTTTCAATTTGTTTCATCTGCAGAAAATATTTTTCATCATTAGGACAAAAATTATAAAATTTTTTAAATTTTGTAAATGAAATTTTGTTTATAATTTCACATTGCCAGATTAATTAGCCTTCATTTTTCTTCATTTTAATTCTATAATTCTTTTGCTTCATTTTTATAAATTTTAATATTTTGTTTGAATGCTTTACTTGAATTAGAAAGATAAATTTTTACGGTTAATAATGATTAATTGAGAGTTATTTTATTTACCGACGATTAATTTAAATTTATAGAAATCTGGCATTATGAATTTTAATTTTTTTTAAAAAATCTATCAAATATTAAATAATTTGTATAACTCAAATTTAATCTTAGCAAAAAAAGTCTTCAAAGAACTAAATACATTAAAAATAAAATGCAGAGATTTTGCACATGATAAATTTGAGTGATAAAATCGATGTAATAGCTGATAAATTTAACAATGCAATTTTTACGCTATTAAAAAAGCTTTTTCACTTTTGAACTTCTGTTTATGAAAAATTCACAATTCCAGAAATTGATTTTAAATAGTCTAATATTTAGTTCGATTGTCCCAAATTTTTAATCTTTACCCCAATTTTATTAAAAAACCACTAAAAATAAAAAAAATCATAAAAATTGAAAAAATGGACTATTTTATATTAATCAACACCAAATTGATTAGATTGACAATAAAAATTAAGAAAACATGTTTATCACATTATTGATTGTTTATCACTGTCGGCAAGTCGGTTAGTTACATGAAAATTCCAAATAATGTTATCAAATTGGAAGTTTTTAATTGATCTTTTAAACTCTTCCAATGATTCACATTTTTGAAGATATTCATAAGTTTTAGCAATACTTTTTTATTTTTCCATCATCGGCTGTATCATCAATTGATTTTCAAGACTATAAGATGCTCGCAGAAATTGAAATTTTAAAATCTTATATTCAAAAATTTTCTTTTTATATTGCCATCAATTAAAAAGTGTCATATATTAAAAATTTAGGTACTTATATTACCTTTCATTTTTTTTAATAAAAAGTGTCATTTTTAATGGATAAGTGTCAAAAATTAAAAAATTAACTAAGAGTCGATTAATTTTTTTATGTAAAATTTTAATAATGATTGAGGAAAAAAATTAAAAATTTGGGGCATTCTATTAAAAATTTGTGGTATTGATTTTAATGGCCTTTTTTCTTTAGCCTTCAATTTGTGGAGCTTTTTAAAATCAAATTTATGATGCTCTGATTTTATGATTTATATTTAGCTAATTATTAGATTTTGTGCTAAAAAAAATTCCAAAAAATGTTCAAAATCTTGAAAAAAAAATTAAATTTTAAATTATAAGAAATTTTTATAATTTAAATATTATTATTTATTATTTTATTTATAATTGAATGTCTAATTTATATAATTTTTTTAAAATTATAAATTCCATACTATGATTTAAAAATGAAGCTTTCTATTTAGAACAAATAATATGATCATATTTTATTTATCAGATAAAGTGATATATTATTAACTAATATGAGTTATGCAAATATTATTATTTACTAATATTAATATAAAAAAATGTTAAAAATTTGATTTTTAGTTGAAAATTCTTTTACAATTGATATATTTAAAAATTACATGGTCATAATGGTCACGACCGAAAACTGAACCATTAGGGGTGCCGTACCAAACTAACACCAACACCGCACAGTAGCAACCGTACCATAATAATCATGTCATATCAAATCATTTTATATAATTTTTTTCATTCACTCAAAAATTTTCATAAATTGATGCATAATCTTATAGTCTTACTTGTATTAATTTAGTTCAACTAGTACTGTACCGCAAAGAGTCTAGTTTTCGGTCGCGACGACTGGGGCTATGTGATTTTTAATATATATAAACTGTGGGCAAAAATAAATATTTAAAATTTAAAAATATTTATTTTAAAATAATTTCAAAGATTTAATTTTATTTTTTTCGAATAACGAAAAGCGTATTGCTAATCTCCATAGATTAATTGCAAGTTCTTAAAAAAAAAAAAAAATTTTACTCTAAAAAATAAAAACGATTTCTAATTAGTCTAAATTTTGAACATTTTAATTTCGATTTGATCATAATTTATTTTGAAAGTTAAAAAATTTTTATTTTAAAGAAAAAAATTTGCCAGAATATACAAAATTACCAAAAAAAACCGGTACCATTTCAGCTTTTAAAGTGGAACAAGATGCTATGTCTCCTGTTGATTCATTCGAAGCAGATAAACCGATGAAACCAGAACATAGATCAAAAGTCTCAACCAAAAAGCACTTTAAAAAACGTCATACAAATCCTACTTCTGAAAATCGAAATCTGGAAAACCAGTTTTTTCGATCGAATTCTGAAAATGCTGTTCTAGAACGAACCCCTTCTAATTCCGCTCAAAAAGTTCCAATTCAGAAATTTTCATTTTTCGGACTCGAAATCAATGTTGATACACTTGTTAGACTTTTTATCGTTGCGTAAGAATCATTTTATTTCTCTCATTTTAAAATAAATTTTAATTAAATTTTAGAATGGTATTTCTGATGATAATAAATGGTATTTTGTATTACAAATTAAGACGCATTGAGTCGTTGGCAGATAGCTTAAAAAGTGATCCAAATATCGTTTACAAGTAAAACTTTAATTAATTTAAAAATTAAACTTAATTTAATATTTCAAGATCGGGACAATTTGATGAACAAGCTTTAACAAATTTGCCTCTTAAAAAACAGACTGATTGGCAATTGGCTATAAAAAATACACTAGAAGCAATATCAAAGATGGAAAATTCTCTTAGACAATTAAATAACAATTTTGAAACTCACGAGACCAAGGAATTGTAGTTTATCGTGTTTATTGCCCAAATTTTGACTAGTCATTTTTTCGGCATGTCTTTTTTTTTCTGGGGTTGGCGATATTCTAAGTTAAAAACAATTGATTTTTAATTTAATACTTGTAAATTAGAGTTTAATCTTTGTTAATTTTTGAATATTTTTTCAAATTATTTTATTTTTTTATTTACCAGACTTAAATCAATATTATGATCTTGGTTTATTTTTGAACTGCTAGATTCCTCAATCAAATATTTTTTTATTTTTTGTTCTCGAAAATAATATTTATTTTTATGCTGAAATAAGTTCAAAAAGTATTTTAATAAAAAATTTAATTGCAAATTTTATTTTCAAGTTTATTTGATTTTTTATCATAAAATAGTATTTATTCATAGTTTTTAAGACTGATTGGAGTCTAGAACCAAACGAGTATATTAAATTATATTGGCATGTTAATTTTTATTGCTTAAATTTCTGAATAAAGCACCAATTTAACTTAGTGTTTATTATTTTTTAATGGAATCAAAAAAAAATTTCCTAAAAATTAAAATGGCTTAAATTTTTTTTGGGAGTGACAAAAATTACCAAAAGAGGTGATAAATACTCTATGTAATCTGATAAAAAACAATTTTCTAATAAAAAAAAAATAATCGATTGACAGGCATATTTGTTAAAATGACTATTTAATTATTTTACCAGTACAAAATAAAAGCTATTTTAGAAAAAAAATAAACTAGTTTAAGTGACGAAAATATTTATTTAAATAACAAAATGAATAAATTGACTGAAAGTTTACTTAATCACGAAAATTAGAAGGATGTTTTTGGGTGTATTAGAATGTACTTTTTTTATTTAAAATTTTAATGTCATGAAGATTTTTTTATAAACAAAAATGTTCTACAAATGTTCTCAGTGCGATAAAAGGCTTACAGTCCGTGTTACATGTTTAACAAAAGTAAAATTTCACCTGCTCAACCAAAAACTTTTTATCTTTTAGATATAAAAAATGACCAAAAAAAGATTTTGATAAATGGCGAACAATAAATGTTTTTACCTGCTGAACATTTTATTATATTGTCTACTGAAAAAATAAAATTAGCTACGAAAATAACTATTTATCATTAGTAAAAGCCTTGGTTCAAAACCCGCTGAGGGTAGAAAAATCTTACATGTTTACATGTTTAAACCCCTTTCATAAAAAAATGAGGGACCGGTTTCGACTGGGAAAAATTTGCAATGTAGATGATCAACTCGATGCAGTAGCCTTTGTGTCAGATCGTAGCTGTTTCTCAAAAAAGTACTTGAAAAGGAGATGAGCGCCTCCCCATTATCCACTAGGATAGAATAGGGTCAAAAAAAAGTAAAAGCCTTTAGTAAAAAAATTACTAAAGTAAAAAAAGCTTTTTGCTAGGAGGAAAAAATGTTTTATAGGAAAATCCATTCAAAAGTCGTAAAGCTTAAGCATTAACAGCAACTTTTCATGATTTTTTTTTTTAGTAATTTTTTCCCTCGAAATTTTTGATTTAATTTTATTTTTTATTGAGAATTGAAATATTGAACTTTATGAAAGTCTTTAAATGCGAAATTCACCTGTTTAAACATCTAATTAGTTTAATATAATTACAAAAGATTCGTAATCTAAACACAAGCACTTAAAACAGTAACTCAGCAACGTTAAATTTTTCGAAATCGAAAAAGAGTTGTTAAACAATTTTTATTGTTAATTACTTAAAAAAATGAGTAACAAATCGACAGCTTCGAAAAATTCAAAACAAGCCCAAAAACCAGAAACTAAAGATGTAACATTAAGACCAACTTCATCAAAGCCAAATAAGCCTATTGAGGCTGCTAAACCTGTTGGATTAAACGAACCAAAAAAATTAAATTTGAAAGAGATGATAGGCATAATTTTTGACTCCCCTGAGTTTCCAAATGAATGTTTTACTATTATCGACGAAACAACTCGAGTTAGTGCATTTCTTAGACATCGAGACACTAATTATTTGGATTGTCTAAATAAACAAACAATGGAACCTGAAAGAATACGTGTTGCTGTTATAAGTGCTATTCGATATGGAAAATCTCTAATTTTCGGTAAAAAATATTCTGTTTTATATAAATTTATAGTGTTTATTTTTCTAGATTTACTTGATAGTCCTGATATTATTGAACATATTGAACGATGTATAAATCAAGTTGATCCAAATTTATTCAAAGAGTTGTGCGATTTCAGTATTCTAAAAGATAATCGATATTTGGATTATGTCAAAGAAAAAGATGGCGATGATTTTAAGAGTCATTTTTTCACAGATTTAACTTTGATAAATTTTAGGGTAATTTTCTTAAGTACTAAATCAAACGAAAATATTAACAAACTCGGAAAGCAATTCATTATAGTTTAAGATTTTGACAAATTTTCAAAATATTAGTTTTATTAGTTTATTAAATTTTTAAATTTGAATAAAAATTGTAAAAAATTGTAAAATTTTAATGCTGAAATTTAAAATATTAAAAGAAATTTTTGAAAATCAAAAAAGTAAAGTTGATCAAATTTAACTTAATTTAATTTTTGTAGAATTTTAAAGCTTTATTTCTAAACTTTTGAAAAAGGATTGTCATCGTCTTTTTTTAAAAGAATTCCGCCGTGGCTTTGATAATGAGTCTTGGAGACTTTTCTAGAATTATTTTTATAATAGAATAATTCACAAATATTTCTTAATGATTAGGGAAATTCAAAATTGTATTTCTTAGACCAAAATTTCTATATTTCTAATCCTTCTTTTTCTTATTACTGTGTCTTTTTCTTATTAATGCTTCTGAAACAATAAATTTATGTTGAGTTAAAAAAAAATTTTGAAGACACTATTCTTCTTTCAAAACTCCCCTTAGAATTGAAAAAAAAAGATTAATCAGAAATGGTACGAAATATTTAAGCTTTAGATTTAAGAAATTGTGGAAACCTGATTGGACCAATGGCGAAAAAAAATAATGGAACAAAAATATCTGAATTTTTATTCAAGATCGATTTTTTTTCTGATGTAAAAAATTTATTTTTCAATAGAATTATAATTTTAAATAATGAAAAAACTCCATCGTGACCGATTTTTCTGAGCTTTGCTTTGGCCTCCGTCATAAGGGATTTCACAAAATTTAAGTCAAATTCCTTCAATGAGGTTAATCAGCTGTTGCTCTGTTGAGGCTTATACTTTTTCACTCATACAACCCCAAAAATTTTCGATTGGGCGCGCTTGAGGGACATTTGGTCAGGCCAAAAAACTTAGTCAAGGTCTTCATGATACTCATGTATAAATGGTAGCAGTCGTTTATTCAAGCATTCGTCGATATAGATGCTCGAATTGATGGCAACTGACTTTGATAATCGAAAAAAAGGCTTAGACATACCTCGATCAGATATGGCTATCCAAACAAGCACCTTCTTTGGAAACTTCTCTTTTCCAGCAAACCGAACACTGTCCGGATTAGTAGACTTGTTATTGTGTAATATCCTGCATTTCTTGGCATGTTGTAGCCCGCCAAAGTAAAGTATTTTTCGCCGTCCAAAATAAGCGAACATGGTGAACGATATAGCATATATGAAAGTTTTTTACTCAATTTCTTGGCTTTCTCATGCTGTACGGCGCTATATTTTGGTGTTTTTTCACGTTTACGATATGAAATATCCATTTTTGTTAACTGCAGGCATTAACGTTCTCTTATTGTCCTTAATCGGATCTCCAATTTGAATACGGTTGATCGTATTATATATAGTGCTTCGACCGATTGCTTGCTTAGTAAAGTGCGCTACAATGTCGGATTTTGCCATTTGTGAAATGATATTTTTGGCTGTTTTTCGAAAAGCCTCTCGTTCAGACACAGAAAGTCCCATTTTAAAATTTCTTTTTTGCAATATTATTGCTAATTTTTAGTAGTTTATAAATAAATATATATATGATCCCCTGATCATTTTAATGATCGGGAAAGTTAACTTAACTTTTGTCCATTTACTTATGCATCACCCGTAAATAGCTTTGCAATCAAGAAATCGATAATTAAAAATGTAAAATTTAAGCTTTAAATTTACAAAAGTATCAATTTACTCAATATTGACTTAGTAAAATCTGCTTAATCTGCTAATCTGCTCTGGTTGACTAGTGTTTCATTAATTTAAATACAGGAACAAAAAAAAATAGCCAAATCTACAAAAATGCAATATAGGATTCTGAGAGTGATAAAATTTTTTCTTCCTAAAACAAGCGTTAATACTATACACAGAGTGCTTAAAATTGATAAAATAGAGGACAGATCAAACCAACTATTCATTAAATTTATGAAAACGAGAGCTAAACATGAACTAATCGCAAAAGAAATCTATGATTACCTCTCTAAAAGACCCAATGAATCACAACAAAAATTCAGAACAGCTTTTGATAAGCTACAATCATAAATTACAAAAATTTTCCTAACAGGCTGACTGAAAAGAAGGCACTACGCCGTTCGGAGCTGCCAAGAGGAACTTTTCCCTCTAAATTAAATTTTAAATAAATAAAAAAATAAATCAAGCATTGATCTATAGACCGATTAAAATTGAAAAAAATTAAATAAATATTAAACAGTTATTCATAAAATTTATGAAAGCAATAGCTCAACATGAATTAATCGCAAACGGAACCAACGATAACAATCATAGCAGTTTTTGATAAGCTTACCAGTAAAATACAAAAATATTCCCAACAGACTGGCTTAAAAGTAGATGACACAGTGTCAAAAACTTTTCAAAAGTCACTAAATTGAAAAACACATAATTTCAAAAGTTCATTTTTTGATAAAACAGCGGTAAAACAGATATACCACGATAATTAATTAGATCTTGAGTTGATCCTTTATTTTTAAATAAAAGTGTGACAAATAAAAATTAAATAGATATGCAATTATGGTGTGTAGCTTAGATGATGCAGCTTTTACTATCTTAATTTAAGTTTTAATGAATATTTTATATTTTATATTCGATTCATCAGATTTTTAAATTTTTTTTAAAATAAAAGAAATAGAGTGAGTGAATAATACTTTTTAGCTTTTTAATTAATTATATAAATAAATTTTTTCTTGTATGCATTATTTGGTAATAGTTTAAAAAAACAATCAAAAACTCATTTATTGCTTTTATTATTTCGCTCCCTAGATTTTGAGATAATTTTGTGTTCAATATCTAGTCAAGTCTTTATAGAATGAGAAAAAATAAAGGGCCAAATTTTAATTATAGTGTTAAAAAATATTTGACTGGAAACTTACCTTCAAGTTATTTTAATTCCGATTAAAGTCTTAAATTTTAAAGTTTTATATATTTTTAAAAAATTAATTATATTTAGATCTAGAACAATTTTTACAAGCAATATTTCTAAGCTAGATTTCGAAGGCTGAATAATTTGGTAAAATTGCATTCCCATTTAAAATTACCATGAAGACTCATAAAATCAAAAAGGTAAACAAGCGGAGAAAAATCTTTCGATTTTTTCAAAAAAAATTTAATTATAAATAAGAATTTTAATTTTATTTCAAATTAGTTTTGTTTTGATTTATCATTCATTCAATTTTGTTTTTTTTTGAGGTAAATTTGATGGATGAAATTATTTTACTAAAATGATTTTTTTTTGAATAATTTTAAAATAATTTATTTATGCTTATCAAATTTGACTGACTAAATAAATAAAATATTCAAAATTTTAAAATTATTTCAAATAGTTTAGAAATGTCGACTAAATCATTATCCAAGAATAGACAACATAAAAAGTATAATCACACATTTCAAAATAATTCCGAAGACTGGTCTACCAAATGTTCTAAAGTACCAAATGATCAAACTGTTTCTTTACCTGAGTGTGATTGTACTTTTCATAATGGAAAAGTTTATTTAGATCAAGTTTTCGAAATGCCTTTTTCTTATCTTTTTGAATGTTTATTTGAATTCAATGAGTTTTTTTATGAATTTTTAAAGACAAGAAAAATTACAGGTTTGTAAATTCCATCCTATTTTTTATTTTGTTTAATAAACCTTAATTAATTCAAGAATTCAGGGCAGATGAATGGAAAATGGAAGACGATCAAAAAACTAGAGTAACAGAATATTTAATTGAAATTTCACATGCCATTGCAACAAAATATTGTAAAAATGTTGAAAAATATGTAAGTAATTTTCATTGATAATTATTTTTGTAGATAATTATTTTATTTATTTTATGAATCATATGAAACATTTAAGGAATATGAGAATTGAAAAATAAAATCTGAAATTGGTGTTATTTTATTGATAAATTTTAAATTTTTTATTTCTTAATCAAATCAATAATCATTTTAAAACTTATTGATGTTTTAATTTTTTCCTTTTTTACATCAGAGAAATTATTTAAGGGTAACAAATGGGCAACAGCTTAATTTTTAATAAAGTTAGACTAATCTCACATTTTTTTTAAATTCTGATTCGTTTTTTAAAAAATTTAAATAGAAATTTTAATTTAGAAAATTGTTAAATTTATTGAAAATGAAATTTGTGTAATTGATACTGAAGCATTTAGCTCGGGAGTCATTTATTCAGATTGTTTTAAAATTTGCCATAGATTTTGTATAACAGGTACGCCATCTAATAAGCGATGTAGACTTAAAGTTCATTCATCGTTAGTTTATCTGTCGAGGCCAAATTTCGTAATAAAAGGTAAGATGAATTTTGAATGATTATTTTTATTAATTTTACTCAATTTACAAAGCTTTGATAGACAAAAACTGTTACGCAAGTTTGACTGATTTTTTCAAAGGAATGCAAGAAAGCTTACAAAATGAATGTCATAGATTGAAATTATTTCATTGCTCAATTGTAAAAACTTCAACTGAAGTGAATCTTAAAACACCAGCAGTTGACAAATCTTCATTGACATCTTCTCTTTGTTCGTCTAAAAATTTTTCCAGTGACGATGAACAATCATTATCGGACGAAACAAATAATTCAAAAAAAAATTCCAAAATATTAAGAAATTCAAGCTCAAACAGAGCAATCTGCAAAACTATTATTCCTAAAGAGAGCGAGATTATGCTCGCAAAAAGGAGAGAAATCAGTCGAAAACAAAGCCAGAAGGATGATAATAGCATTAGTCATGGATTAGAGTTTAATGGAAAGAGCGAAATACATCGAAAAAATGATTCACTTAACTTACGAATTGATTTATTTATTAAATTTTTCTTGGCTCTGTAAGTTTTAAAAATTTGAGGAATTAATTATTAATTTTTTTTTCTTGGATAGGCTGCTTATTTTATTCATATTTAATATGATACTTTATTCAAAATTGCGTGAGATAGAAAAAATTGCAGTTCTGATCAAACATCAGTATCAATTAAATAGAAACTAAAGTTTATGATTTTTGAAATACATCTAGTCCAATTTCAGTATATGTGATGAACGAAGAATAAAAAAAACTTTTTAAGTTTATTTTTTAGATATTTATATTTGTCATATATTTTTATAAAAATATGAATATATATTTATAAATTTAATTCATTTATAATAAATAAGTATTTAATTTTTTTAATAATTAAATAAACATATAATACTTTAGTCCCATTTAATATTCAGGAAATATTTTTTTTATAATTAAAAACAAAATGGTTAATTTTTAAGAACTATTTTATAAATCTTATTTCTATCAAAAAATATTAAAGTTTCAATTTTTAAAAAAGGGGTGTTAAAAACCACTCGGGTTTTCTAGTGTTAAATACCATCGTATGCGCCAAAGACGTGTTTTAAACCTTGGGTCTGCATTAAAATCAAGTTTTTAATTTTTATTTATCATGCTTCATTAAAACAAAAATTTTTATTAATAATATTTCCATGAAAATTTGATCTTTGATTTTATCATTGCTCGAACGATTTCTCTATTTACCTTATAATAATTTTGTCCTATAGACGAGCAACCAAAACGAGTTAAAAGTCTAAAAATCACCTAAAAATAATTTTTGAATATAATACTTAATGAAGAAAATTTTGACAGAATTTTAGTCAATGAATCATTCGGTAAGACTATTTTACATTTGTTTGGCTGTTTGTTTGTTTGTTAGTCAATTTTATCAAGAATTTGTTAACTCAGCAATATTTTGAATGATTTATTGGAAATAAAATAGGTATAAATACATTTTTTAAGATGCTCTTTTTTTAAATAATTGTAAAAATTTTAATTAAACTTTATAATAAATAGAAAATTATAAAAAAAACTAAATGACAAATATATGATAGTTGAAGCGGAAACGTTTAGTTCAAAAAATTTAAAATAGAAATGAGTTTTAAAAAAATTTTGATTTTTCAAGATTTAGTTGAAAAAAATTTTTATGATAAGCCATTGAAAATTGGAGAAGAAGACTATTAAACATAGAATTATTTTGATTTTTTTTATGTAAGTTAATTATTTAAAATTAATTTTTAATTTAGTCATTGTCGTATTGATTAAAGGTTGCCAAAATAATAAAAATTTCCAGAGTAAATGCTATTTAATGAAAATGCCAGTAATGATATAAATTTCTTATGATCAATTTCAAAATTTAAATTTATTCATTTTTTTTAAGATGCAAAAAATATTGATTTTGAATGCATTAATTCAGACATTTTCTACTAGTTTAGATTGAAACTTGATATTATCTTTAAAATAAATTTTTGGAATTTTTATTACTTTTTTTATAATTATTTTAATTATATGACTGTCTATTCTTGGAAAAAAAATTAATTCGTATAACCGCGAGCTCGGTGTTGTATCAAAAAGTATTTCTTTATTTTCAATTTCTTTTAAGCTTGACTCTAACTGACAAAAAAGATTTTACTTATTTTTATTAACACCGATTACAATTTGAAACATTCTTTATTCTCATATATCTTATAGGGAAGTCTAAGAACTTTCCCAAAGTTAAAGAGTATAAAAAAAGGTGTAAATTGGTAATTGAGTCTTAAAAAATAACTATGAAAAACTTTTGGATTTCATGGTTTAAATAGTGATAATTTATTTAAACTAAATCTCCCCATATTTATCAAATATTTTCTATAAATTAACTTGATTTTCGTATCTATTAGACAATCAATGCTTATCAAATAAATAAAAATTTCTAAATAATTAAAAAATCTAATTTAAATATTTTTATCCTTTTTATCTCATTATCTCTAATTGAAAAATTTAGTTTTAATAATTTACTTTCAACCACTTAATTTCTATCTTTTTTAAATATTAAATAACATTCATTAGCAAGGGAGCTGAAAAGAAGTCTCGTATCATTTAGGTAAAAGAAATTTCCCTATGAAACTGATCAAAAAAATATTTATTTTATAGGCAGATTATGCTTTATTTTTTAAATTTTCTATCATTATATGTTTAAATTGAAAAAATAATCCTTGAAAAGTTATAGCTAAATTGAAAACCTTTGTAATTTTTTTAAAATTAAAAAATGCCTAAAGTTTTGTTCCTGATTTTTGTGAACTTTATTCTTTACAAAAAACTATCAATTACTGAGAAAAAGTTGACTAGTTGGTAAGTTCTCGGTTATTAAGTAATCGAGAAAGTTTATTATTTGAGAAAGAAAGAAAGTTTATATTTTGAGAAATCTCGTTAATTTCAAATACTTAAAAATTTTTGAGTAATTTTCTTAATTATGAGAAATCAAAAATTCTCCAATCGAATTCCAAAAGAAATAGCTAAAAAATTTGAGTTACATTTTTTACTTAAATATTAAAATAAAAAATGAAATCAGTATTTTACAATTTATTAAACTTAATCAAGTTATTAACAACAACAATTGAAAATTATCTGACCCGACTATGAAGGCTTAAAAAGCTAATTTTTTCATCAACAGATAGACATTGGCATCTTGCTTAAAACCGTACAAGTTGTTAGCATCACCGTGCAATCTCATTAGTAATCCTCCAAACGAAACATAAGCTTTTCTATAAAAAATTTAGTCAATTTTTGAAATCTATGTAAATTTTTGAATAAAAAAAAATGTTAGTTGTTAGTAGAGCATGGAGCAGCCATGCCAGACTAATGCATTTACAAATATTGTGATTAAATTTCAATGTAAATACATTATCAGGCACGATCGTTCCAATACCATTTAAATATGTTAGTAGGAGTAAAACCTATGGGATTTACAGATTAGAAGCGCTTTCAGTAGCAGTTTCGTCTCCTTCAATGCGATATACTCTACCATGCATCACATACTCAAACTGGTCCGCACGACTCGGGCTTGTGTCCAATGGGTTATATTCGATATCATCAGTTTGATCATCTCTCAATTTTGTGCAAATTAACAAACGAAATTTATCACCTTTTTTTGTTTGAAAAAAAAATAAATTTAGCAATAAATAAAATAAAATAAAAATTTGAGTAAAAACAAAACTGCGTTGTTCAGATAAATTTTTGATAAAATTGTTGATAAGGACCTAAACGCCTTAAAATAACAATAGTATTAAATCTTTCATGATCAGGGCAATAAATTTCAAGAATTTAATTTTTTTTAAATAAGTAGTTAATTTAGAATTTAAATGAAGCATTTTTTTCTAACTTTATTCTCGCTTGGTATTTATAGAACATTAATATATGGTCCAGTATCGTGCTAGCCAATCGTTTTAAGAGCCATTATCAAAAAACTGAGATAAAATTATATTGACTTAGGACAAATTTTGCTATTCTTTTAAATTTTTGCTTTATATAATTACGGTCCGAATTACTTGCTTGTGCGAGAATCTATCAATAAAGATAAAATTTACGTTAAGAGTTGTGAGAAATTTTGCGTACAGATAAATAATACAGTTGTAAAATAAATCATAGATAAAGTGATTTGAAGATAATTTCTAACTGACATTTTTCAAATGTCCACTTTAAGATAAGATTATTTATGTTATTTTTTTCATACCTAAAGCCATTGGATAGATTTGTGTATTCACGTCAAGTATCAAGTCCATTTTGAACGATTCACTCTCACAAAAAAGTCGAGAAACTATTTGAAAAAATTTAAGTCATTGCTCGCATTTATGACAAGTTTACCTCTATCAAATTTTTGTCCATCAGGATCTATGTCTTTAACATCAAAAATATCTTCGAAAAGTATATCACCCATTATTGAAATCTCCTAGATAGGTATTCTGCTTAAATAGCTAAAAATTAAATAAGCATGGAAATTATTTTTTATTTAAATTTTTTTTAAACGCATTTTAAAAATAACTTGAAAAATAGACCTATGATTGAATTAAAATTAATTATAAATTGTAGAATTTTCTTAACAATTTTAACTCTGTTTTGATAAAATAAAAATAAATATTTATCAACTAAAATTTTTCTATTCTAACTGAGAAAATTAAAACAAAATTCCACAAAATGATATCTTCTTTTTCATTTTAAAAAATATTATTGAAATATATATATTTTTTTAGAATAATTTAATACAACAATTCACAATCAGCTGCATAATCATACAAGGGTCTTGAAAATCATTAAAAATATAAAATTTATTTTGTCTTTTTTTCTTTTTATTACTGTTGAAATATTTGAAAAGCGTTTTAATAAAATTGTCAGCATTTTATTTTGAAAAAATATACTTTGAAATATGTTAGAATGATTTAAATTTTTTATTTATATATAACAACATGACATTGTAACGATTAAATCTATTATATAAATTGAATATTAACAAGAATTGACACAAGCCTATTTTAAAATTTACGAAATCTTTTTCGAAATGATTATATTCATCTTTAAAAAATATTTTAAGCTATATTACGGGACCTATGGAATCTGTATGTTTTATATAGCTTTTTTTTTACAAGGAAATTTATCGAAAAGTTTAAAAAAAAACTCTATTTATTAAAATAACTCTATATTTTAAAATTATCTTTTCCTTATTAAATAAAAAAAATGATAGCAAATTAAAGAATATTATATAAATAAATAAGAAAAATTTTTTTTTAAATTTCAGAATTGGCTAAAAATAAAGCTAAATTCCACTTTGGATACATTTAAAATTGGTCATTTTCGAAAAGAAATTATTTTTTTTTCCAAAAACCAATATAGACACGATGACTCTTGAGAGACAGTTCAACTCATAAATTAATTATCCCTACATTACTTAAAAAAAAAATTCTCCCAAATTTTCATATACTTAAATTACGATTATAGTTTAGAAACTGATTAAGTTAGAATATTAACCGTAACTATTTTCTTTTTACCTGAGTTAACATGAAACTTTAATATAAATAGTTGATATATAAAAGGGATTGAAATTTTTATTTTTAGTAAAAATTAAAAAAAAAACTATTTTCCTAAGATAAATTTAGCTAAATTTACTTTAAATGAAACAAAACTTTTTTAAAGATTATTCTGATATCCACGTTTTTTGAGTACTAATTTTTAAAATAAATGCATCGTTTTATTAGTTTTATTTTATTTGAAAAATTATTTATTTTGATTTTAAATATAAAAATTGAAATGAAATCTCGAAAATCTAATAAGCTAAAATACGATAAACTTGACAATAAAGATCGAAATTTTGTCAAAGCTTTTGGAGAAATTCATCCGATAAATGATATTCAGTAATTTTCAATTTTATCATTTCTAAAAACAATATTTCAGTTTTTATCAAAGAAATGAAAATCAAAATGTCCAAATTGTTTATGACGAAGAATATGAAGAGAGCAATTTGCAGGGAAATAGGAAGAAATTAGAAGCCAAAAAAAATATTCCAGTAAATTATCAATTTAAAAAAAGTTGTTTTTTCAATTATTTTTAGCAAGCAGAAAAGATAAATGATGAAGATTTTAGTGATTTAGTAGCACCTTATCAGATACTTTTGGATGATTTAATTAGTAACGAATTATCTGAACCCAAAAAAAGAAAGATGGTTGCTGGCGAGAAATGGAAAAAATCTAAAATAGAAGTAGAAGATAGCAACCAAACTCAGGAAAATCAAGATCAAAGTGTTGAGGAATCGATTAGCGAAGATGAAATTGATGAAACAATTATAAATAGTTATTCACAAGAAGTTTTATGCAAGGATAATCTTGAGTCGGAAGAGCTGATAAAAAATGGTAATTTTTCACTCTTCAATTTCAAATTTAAAAACTATATTTTTAGATCCGTTTCATATTCATTTTGAAAATAATTTGGATGAACAATTGATTGAAAAAATAAAGTCTAACTGTTCAGATAAGAAAAAATTGGATGAATTAAAACAAAATATTAGTGTAAATTTTTCTTTATTAAAATTACTATGAATGATTTAGAACATTTAAAACTAGTGGCCAGGCCTGGGTAATTTGATCTATACATCACTAACTGAAGAAACAAAACAAAAGTTGGATCCAAATAAAAATATTAAGCAATTGTTTGTAAGTATGCAGTCTTAGTTATATTTAAAAAAAAAACAATAATAAAAATTTAATATGCCAAAAAATATTATTAACAAAATAAAATTTTACATTCATCAATAAAGATAAAATGAGGTTAAATAGACAATATTCAAATTTCAGATTTCAAATTTGATCGTCAATTTTAAATGCGTAGTTAGATAGCAATCTTTCTGTAAAAATTTAAAAATAGAATTGCATTAAAATTTAAAATATTTTTGATCAAATTTGAGATCCAGTATTTGATAGTTTGATTAATTGTAAACCTAAATAAGTAGGTTTTGTGAAATTTGGTACAAATTAAACAATTAGAACAAAAAAAAATGCTTAAATATCTAATAACTTTTTTTCGGAAGGCTTATGATTAGTTCTATAAGTGCAACAAACTGCAACATACTTAGTT
>PJRA01000048.1:2658348-2698150 GCA_016987375.1 Brachionus koreanus
AGTGCAACTTTGAATGTTGCACGATGTTGCATTTACAGAACTTGCTTTTGACTTATGAGAGAAAAGTTATAAGAATTTTTAACATTTTGTTCTGTTCGATTGTACTAAATTTCACAAAACCAATAAGTAAACCAAAGTTGCATTGATGAATAACTAAAATTAAGAATTTTTTTTAATTTTAGTACGCTAGGTTTTCAAAAATAGATTAACAAATAATAAATTAAAAGCAGAAAACTTTTTTATTTACTTAAAAAATAATATGGCAGTCGATAACTTACCCCCCACTAATATTCTTTGATTAAAGCAAACATAATAGCGGGAACTAGAAATTTCATTCCCAAGACTAAAAGTGGTAAAATCATAATAAAAAGGTAATTAAAAATTTAGAAATATTTTACTTTTTTAATCGATTAAACTAAACGCTTTAATTACATTTTATTTCTAAAACTTGATTGTTTTTAAATTATTTAGAATCCTATTTTTTTAATAAAAATTTGTTCAAAATTTGAAAATTGCATTAAAAATCAGATAAGAAATTTGAAAAAAAATTAAAAAAAAGCTCATATATGCTTCAGTAAATACAGGTGATTAAATAAAATAAATACGTAAGTTTAAATAAATACAGGTGATTTTCAAAGATTTTATTTTCCTTTTACGAATCTCGAAAAATTTAATTTTCTAAAAATGAAAAGGAAGTGATTAATGCCCAGGAAGAATAAAAAATTAATTCTTGAAATTTTTTGGAAAAAATTAATTTCAATTTGATTAAAAAAGATTAAGCAACGTATCCTTGAGAGGTTGAACAATTCTGTTACAGAAAATATTTCGAGTCATTTAGACGAAGAACCCAAAGAAATTCAAGATAATTCAGAATTTAAATTAGAAACTAAACAATCAGAAATTCTAAACATTATATCCAATTACTGCGATCTATACCATTCAGATGTAGATGTCCATTTTGATTATAAGATAAAATTTGTTTATGCCTTACATGCACTAAATCATGTTTTGAAGTAAAATTTATCAAATTTTTTTCTCTAATTTTCATTAAAGCTAAATTAATTGTAGAACGAGAAGTCGAGTCATAGCTCATAATGACAAATTAAAACAAAGCAAATCAAACTCAGATTTAGAATATAGAGATCAAGGCCTAACTAGGCCCAAGGTTTTAATAGTTGTTCCATACAGAAAATTTGCTTTGAAACTAATAAAAATCATGATAAGACTTTTAATGAATAAAAAAGAAGAGTATGTATCGAACAAAAAACGTTTTTTCGACTCTTTTGGTCCAGATGAAGAAGATGTCAATTTAAAAAATGATGAAAATGAAGAAAAAAAACTGTTCCATGATGAAGATTATGATTTTCTCTTTTCGGGAAACTGTGATGATCATTTTAAAATTGGCCTTTCTGTGTCTAAAAAATCGCTGAAACTTTTTACCGAATTTTATTCATCGGACATCATAATTGTATCACCATTGGGTCTCAAATCGGTTATTGGAGCTGATGGGTATAATGCTTGAAAATAAAGGTTTGATTTAATTCAAATATTAATTGTACAAAAATAGACGCTTTTTTAATAAATTAAAATTAAGCATAATTAAACATAAAAAAATACTGAAGAATCGTTCAGCATACTTTAATTTCTGTTATTTTTTTAGGAAATCAGATCAATAATAATTTAAAATTATATTGATGTTCTAATTTTGTCTTTTTACTTGCATGAAAAAAATTATTTTAGGTAAATAAGTCGCAAAATAATTTGTTGCGCTTTGATGAAATATCTTTTTTTTAAAATAAATTCTATTTTATAATAATTTTTAAAAAAATAATAATTGTTCAATTTGTATTTGAATTTCACAAACCAAATAGAATCAAAAATTTATTTTTTAATAATTTTTTCAATTTATTAAGCGAGAATCAAGATCATGACTTTTTGTCTTCAATAGAACTTCTAGTTTTGGATAATGCAGATGTTTTACTGATGCAAAATTGGGAACATGTGGTGACAGTGTTTGATAATTTGCATTTACAACCAAAAAAAAGTCATGATACTGATTTTTCTAGAGTTCGTTCTTGGTTATTAGACGGTCATGCTCGCTTCTACCGACAAACACTCATATTTAGTCGCATACCAGCACCTCAGATTAATAGCATTTTTAACAGATATTGCACCAATTATAGCGGTAAATATCAAATTGATTTGCTAAAGAGTTCAAAATATCAACTGGGAACAATTTGCAAAATTGGCTTTCAGTTAGCTCAAGTATTTAACAAAATTGACTGCGATTCACCGACTGATCTTCCGGAGCAACGTTTTAATTTTTTTATTGAAAAGGTATTAGAAAATTTACAAAAATTTTAATTTGAAAAATTTCTTTTTCTTTTAAGATTTTGCCAAAATTCAAAGACGAAATGATGTCGCATACTCTAATATTTGTGCCCACTTATTTTGATTTTGTTAAACTGCGCAATTACTTTAAGAAAAATGATATCAGTTTTATGAATATTTCTGAGTAATTTTTTTTAATTCTAGGTGAAAAATTATATCGATTTTTTTTTAGGTATTCAGATAAAAAAAGTGTGGAACGAGCAAGATACTTGTTTTTTCATGGAAAAGTTCATTTCATGCTTCTAACTGAGAGATTTTATTTTTACAAGAGATATAAAATTAGAGGCATAAACCATTTAATATTCTTTGATTTACCAAGCTATGCAGAATATTACAGTAGTTTCTGTAATTTTCTTCCTGATCTAAAGCGTTTCAAAAATGGTCAGCTTGAAACATTTTCTAGCACTGTTCTTTATTCTCAATTTGATGCACAAAAACTATGTGCAATTGTAGGATTTCAACGAGCTAATCATATGATTAACTCCGACAAATCTGTCCATATGTTCATGACTGAATAATTAAATATAAATTTTAAAAATAAAATTTTATTAAAAAATTTTAATTTAAATTTTTAATTTTGATAAAGATTCATTTGTAAAATTTGATAAAAAAATTTATAAGCTCAATTAATTTGCAGATTCATGAATTTTCTTAACATTTCAGCGCTTTATTTTTTTAAGGTTTTTAAAATGTTTTTTTAAAAAAAATATGCCTAATTTTAATTAAAAATAATATGATCAATAATCCATATAAAATTTTAGATTTTATTTAATGAATGTCTGAGCAAATACAATAAAAACAACCCTCAACCATAGTTTGATTTTATTTAGTTAAGGGATCTATATTTGTCAATAATTCACATTTTATTCTTTAATTTTTAATAGCATTATCCTAATTTGATGATGTTCATTTTCATAATTTTGTAAGCCCTTATTAATTTTCTTTTCTTTTTGGTATTAATGTTTTAAATCCTTTTTAAAATATATCTAATTTTAATTTTCTTTTTTTTAACCACTTTTATTTTATTTTTTGATATATTTTAACTTAATTTTTTTTCTTCTTTTTTTAAGAAAAACAGAAAAACATATAAATAATAAATTTTACTTTGAGGATTTCATAATATTATAATTTCTAAATTCTATAAAATTTATTTATATTAACTAAATTTGAAAAAATCATAGAAAATTAACATTTAAACTAATATTATATTATTTACGTGTTTGTTTCTTTTTTTGTCTTTTTTTTTAACATCGCCTTTAAGGCGTTAATTGAATGAACAAATAAATAAATAAATTTTATTAATAAAAATTTTTTTTAAAAATGTTTTGAATAATAAAACTCTTAGCGGTTTAAGTTGAGAAAGTTTTCAAAAATATTTGAAAAAAACATCTTTTAAAAAACAATTTCCTAACATTTCTTTTTAAATAATTTTTTGAGTTTATTTTTTCTTATTAACTAAATTTCAACATTTTTCATTTTTTTTCGCTTATAAATGATTATTTCTTTTTTTCATTTAAATTTCATTATCAATTAATCCGAATCATTTAATTGATGAATTCGATTAAAAAATACAAAACAAACATTTTTCAAAAAAATCTTCAAAAATAAAAATTATTGTAGACTTAAAAGCATGATAAACTTGATATGTAGATGCAATTTTTCTTTCTTTCTTCCAAAATATGTTTCTAGTTGTTAAATTAAATGTTTAAATATATCTTTAGCTTACCATGATAAGCTATACTATGGTAAGCTATTAATCTATACTATAAAATTTAAAGGTGACATATATTTTAATTTAATTAACATTATGAGAAAAAAATTTTTTAAAAGGCTCTACAATTATTTTTTTGCATACTTGGTATTTTCAAAACAAGAAATTTTAAATTAAATATTTAACAAAAAAAATATTAATCAAAAAATTGAACTAGCAAACAGATATACAATCCTTTGAATTTTTTCGTTTACATATGAATGAATAAATTAATAGAGAAAATTTTTTCATTAATTCAAAATAAAAATTAAAAAAAAATTATTTTTTACTAAATTTTTAAGGTAAAAGCAAATTGAAAATATATTGTGCGCAATTTTAGTTTGAAGGAAAAACAATTTTTTTCTGTTCATTTAATACAAGTCAAACTTGAAAGAATTTTATACTGATAAATAAAAAATTATAATTTTTGCACAATGGAATTTATTATCTAAATCCATTAGCTCTTAAAAAAACTCGAACTCATTATCTACACAGCTAGCTTCATATGGTTTTTAATAAAATTAATCTTATAAAATATTTAAAAAAACAAAAATATTTTATACAAATATTATCTTAGATCTAAACAAAATGGAAATTATTCCTTTTAAAGGACAAGTATTCGAAGAAATTCATGCTGAACATGATGAAGAAAATCTCTTTGAAGATCCATACTTTCCAGCGAACAATCAATCTCTTTATTATTCAAGGCGTCCTCCTCCCGGAATTGTCTGGAAACGTCCGAGGGTTGAATCAATTTACTAATAATAAGAAAAATTATTTAATTAGATTTTTGTTTTAAGGAAGTTAGAGAAGATGCAGAATTTGTTGTTGATGGTTTTAAAAGATGTGACATGGATCAAGGTTCAATCGGAAATTGTTGGTTCATCGCCGGTCGGTTATTTTTTAAATGCATATTTTAAAAAAAAAACTTTAAATATACACCTTAAGGTGTTGTCGGCATTATGCAATCCGACAAATTATTTGCGCAAGTTGTGCCAGCTGAGCAAAATTTTTCTGAAAATTATGCTGGGATATTTCACTTTAGATTCTGGTTATATGGACAATGGGTTGATGTAGTAGTTGATGATCGATTGCCATTTTGGACCACAGGTGAATTGGTCTATGCAAATAATAAACAACAACCGAACGAGTTTTGGACTGCTTTGCTAGTAAAATTTTTATCATTCAAATTTGATGCTATCATAACTTTGAAATAGGAAAAAGCTTATGCTAAATTGAATGGATGCTATGAAGCTCTAGAAGCTGGACAAACTGTAAGTTTAATAATTGAAAAAAAAATTAAATTTTAAAAATTTAAAACAAGACTGATGCTTTAATAGACATGTCAGGTAAAATTCAATCTAAGATGTTTGCTTGGTGTTTATTCTCAATTTAGGAGGAATTGAGGAATCATTTGATTTAACTAAACTAGATTCATCGACTAATTTATGGACAACCCTTTACCAAGCTTACATGAGAAATTCAATTATGGGCTGTAGTATTGTTGTAAGATTTATGTAAAAAATTAAACAAAATTTAGAAAAAAAAAATTTGAGGCTGATGCTAGTGTTAGAGAAGCACGATTATCAAATGGTCTAGTCCGTGGTCATGCTTATACCATAACTAAACTAGTAACTGTTGAAACTGATGATGGATTCTTTAGGCTTATAAGGTTTATTTTTCTAAAAATGCATTGATTTTTTATTAATATATTCTTTAAACTTAGAATTCGCAATCCTTGGTATTTATTTCATTTTGATATTTATTTTATTTGATTAAGTTAACTGTGTAATTAGGGGTAATGAAGTCGAATGGCGAGGTGCTTGGTCTGATAAGTAATTTTTTAACATATAAATTAAACAATTGCAATATTTTTCTAAAGTTCAAGAGAATGGAGAGTTTTCGATGAAGAAACTCGTGAAGAACTTGGCTTAATTAAAGATCATGATGGAGAATTTTGGTTGGAAAAAGTTTTAAAAACCAAAAAGCCTTCTTTAAATATTGATTTTAAAAAGGATGAGTTTCGATGATTTTAAAAGAAATTGGCACACAGTTCAAATATGCCATTTATCAGTTGATACATTTAGCGAAGAAATAGAAAAAGCCAATGATGTAGGATTCTTTACTTTAAAAATTTAAATAAAAACTAAATATTTTTAATAGATTGGAACTTTGTCATGGCGTAAATTAGCAATGGATAGTGATATGTCATGGAAATGTACAATTTATCACTCAGAATGGGCTTCGGGAAGAACTGCTGGTGGCTGTGGACAATATAATCAGGCTAAATTTTGGACAAATCCTCAATTTTTAATACAAGTATCTGACGTGGATCATGAAGATAATGAAAATTTAGCTACAATAGTAATAGCTTTGATGCAGAAAGATTGCCGTTTAAAGCGAATAAAAGGAAATTGCGACTCTGCTGAAGAATTTATTCAATTCAAACTGTTTAAAGTAATCATATATTTCAATTATTGTCTTTTGTAATTAAATTGTTTTGAAGATAAAAGATCATGTGTCAATTGATGAATCAAAAGAAACAGGTCTGAAGTTTTATTCAAACCAGCTGGAAAGAATAGGAGCTTCAGGACCTTATATTAATTCAAGAGAAGTAACCAAACGATTTAGGGTTGATCCTGGAAATTACCTAATAATACCGAGCACGTACGATGCAGATCGAGATTGTGAGTTCATGCTAAGAATATTTACTGAAGAAGAAATTGAAGCTAACTCGCTAGAACAAGATAAAGAGGAACTAACTGAAGAGGAATCATTTTTTGAGCTTGATGACACTGACACCATTTTCAGCAGTTGGGATAATTTTTTCAAGACAGCAAATAGTGATGAAGAAGTTGTAGAATCTGGTCAAAATACTCAAGCTGTTCAAGAAGCTTGCATTTTAATGTAAACTAGTGCTTAATCTTTATTTGGATTTTGTTCTAAACTAATTTTATTTGGATTATTTAGACAAGATTTCTAGGATAATTAGAACTTAATTATTTTTAAATAAATTATTTCAATTCAAAGTTATGTAATTTAATCTTTTATTTTTGAATTTTCAAAGCAAAAGTATTATTTAGGCAAATAGGTGGACCCAAATTTTTTCTTAATAGCTTTAACAACCCTTTTAACCCACCTTTATAGGTAGACAAAATAATTTTAATCAATCTCCTTAAAGCTATTTAAAAAAAAGATG
The DNA here is from genome assembly GCA_016987375.1 of Brachionus koreanus. Taxonomy (NCBI): domain Eukaryota; kingdom Metazoa; phylum Rotifera; class Eurotatoria; order Ploima; family Brachionidae; genus Brachionus; species Brachionus koreanus. Next base: position 2,665,689 of record PJRA01000048.1, read on the forward strand.
TAACGCAAAAAATAAAATGATTTATTTTATTAAAATTTATTCAAATAAAAAAAATAAAAATATTAGTACCGTCAATATTATAAATACAACTGAGAATTATTGATGCCAACGCCATTTTAAAAAAAAAAAAAACTGTTTCTCATTTTTGAGTTTAAAATTAGTTTAAAATTTTTTTTTTTAGATTGATCAATTGAAATATGAGTTTTTCAATGGTGAGTTACTTTATTAGTAGTTTATTGAAAAATGAATAATCTTATTTTTTATTAAAATTTATCCGTATTTTTAAGTAAACGTTATAATTTATGAATACTTGATAAAAATTATTCATATTTTAAAATTAATTTAAATTTCAGGGAGGAATCAGGCCTTTTAAAGACCAAATATTTGACGAAATCAAATCTCAGCATGATGAATCGAATTTGTTCGAAGATCCATTGTTTCCTGCGGATAGTAGCTCGCTTTATTTTACCCAAATGCCTCCACAAGGTAACTTAATATTTGGAGATTAAAAATTAGGATAATTAATATGATTCTGATAGGCGTTATGTGGTTAAGACCAAAAGAAGCTAATCCAAATGCTGAGTTTGTTTCCGCTGGATTCGGTCGATGTGACATGGACCAAGGATACTTGGGAAATTGCTGGTTTATTGCAGGTTGTGTTGGAATAATGCAGTGTCCAAAGCTTTTTGCAAAAGTCGTTCCAGACGACCAAGGATTTGGAGAAGGCTATGCCGGAATATTTCATTTTAGATTTTGGCTTTATGGTGAATGGGTCGATGTGGTAATTGATGATCGTTTGCCGTTTTGGCCTGATGGAAAGTTGGTTTTCAGCTCGAACATAGAAGAACCTAACGAATACTGGTCATCTCTCCTTGTAAGAATCATTTATTTGCATTTATTTATTATTTTAAAATTTTGAATTTTTTAGGAAAAAGCTTATGCTAAGTAAAATTTTTTTCTAACAAATTGACTAGTTGGTAACATTCGGATCTAGGCTCTACGGATCTTATGAAAGTTTGGATGCTGGTCAAACATATGATGCTTTAGTAGATATGACTGGAGGAATTCAAGAACAGATTGATCTCAAAAAATTAACTTACAGTGAAAAATCTAATTTGTGGAGTGTAATTTATAAAAGTTTTAAAAATAGATCTATAATGGGTTGCAGTATTAATGTAAGTTGTTTTTAAACTTATTTTCATTTAAAAATAATTTTCCGAATTTTGAGAAAAAAATAAAACTAATAATAATTATAATGGTAAAAGTAATGAAAAAGCTATTAATGAACTGTAGAGCAAATAAATACAAATAAAGCCATTCGAGACTTTGCTATGATGATGTTCCTAAGTGAAAATATCTGGTCTATACACCGTCACCCTCGTCTAAATCCTGCTTGTTCTTGTCTGATTGTAACATCCAAAGAGTTTCTGATTCTTACTTGCTATTGGTATCAGTGTAATTCCTCTCCAATTATCACAGATAAACTAGCTATGGTGAAAAAAATTCATAGATATCTTGCTTTAGTATTCAGACAATCATTCATTTAATATTTTTAAGTTAATTTATTTTCATATTTTGTTTTGTTATTTCATTTTTTTCTTATTCGTTCACCGACAAATTACAAGCAGAGGACTAATTATCGATTTTAAAAAATCAATAAAAAAACATTTTTGAAAACTTTGTTAAATCTAGTGAACAAGCAAAATAGCGTTTTTTTAGAAATAAAATTATTTTAAATGATTCAATTAATTATTAGAATAATTAATAGGCTGATCCAAATATAAGAGAAGCTAGACTACCAAGTGGTTTGGTTAGAGGACGTAATTTTCAATCAATTTAGATTGAACTAAATAAATTGCTAAATTTTAACTTAGATGCTTATACCATTACCAAAGTTGAAGAATATGATGGAAATCAATTATTAAGGTTTGAATTTTCAAAACAAAATAAAACCAATATTATAATAAAATCTAATTTATTTTAAAAAAAAAAGAATAAGAAATCCCTGGGGAAATGAAGTTGAATGGAATGGTGCTTGGTCTGATAAGTAATTTTTATTTAAGGTTCTTAATCATATCAAAATTATGTAATAATTTAGTTCATCTGAATGGGAAAGTTTGAGTGAAAGCGATCGTTTAGATGCTGGCTTAGTCAAAGTCTTTGATGGAGAATTTTGGATGTGTTATGATGATTTTTTGAATCATTGGGATTCAGTTCAGATTTGTCATATGACTCCTGAGAGTTTTAGTGAACAATTGTATGAAAGTAATAGCGATAGTAATTTGGAATGGCATTGTACATACTTTCAATCTGAATGGATTAGTGGGGAGAATGCTGGTGGATGTGGTAATGGAGATTCAGGTAAAAAAAATTCAATAAATTTAACATAAATTTCTTAGTCACAATTACAAAAAGCTAAATTTTGGATAAACCCTCAATTTTTGATACAGCTTTTTGATGTTGACAATGATGACAATGAAAATATGGCAACAGTTGTGATCGCCTTGATGCAAAAAGATACTCGCTTGAGACGTTTTTTATATAAGTCATCGGAATCCCAAGAAGAATTTATTCAATTTAAACTTTTTAGAATTAAAGATGAGGTCGATTTAGATGAAGTTAAAAACAATCATTCAATGTTGTATGCAAGACAATTGGATCGTATTGGTGCAAGTGGTCCATACATAAATTCAAGAGAAGTTACCAAACGGTTCCGAGTTGAACCGGGAAATTATTTAATTATTCCTAGCACTTATGAGTATGGTAAAGAGTGTGAGTTTATGATTAGAGTTTTTACTCAAAAAGAAATAGATTCGGGGTAAAATTAAAAAATGTTGATAAAAAAATTTATTTGATTATTTAACTTATAAGATCTCTTGATGAAAAAAAAGAAGATCTGGAACCTGAAGACAATCATTTGGATGATATACCAGAAGATATGACATTTAAACATTGGAAGAGTCTCATTAATCCAAAAATAATTAAACATTTAAAGGCTCTACATGATATTGGCAAAAGCGTTTTTAGTGTAAAAGACGGAAAAGTTGGAGTTAATGTGGGAAATATAGGAAAGTTGCTTCAAGACGAAAGTGGAAACATTAATTTAAATAGCATTCAAGGAGCAATTGGAAATGCTCACAGTGCTTTTAAGGATTTTCATCAAGAATTTTCTAAGTTTTCTTCTTTTTTTAGAAAATGAAAGACAATTTTTTTTTATGTTTATTATTTTAGTTAATTTTTTAATTATTAGTTAGTTAATTAAAAAATTTTTAAAAATAAAAAAATTAAATTACAGAAATTTTTTATATTTTAAATTTTTTGTATTTTTTTATTTCTAAATAGAAACTTGAACTTATAAAAAAATATTTATTAGCCCCATTCTTTGTTGATACTTTCTTAATTTTATCAAGTATTTTTTTTTTTTAAATAATAATTATAAATGATCTTCTGAAAATTAATCAATTCACTTTATATGAAATAAAGTTTTTTGATAATTATAAAAATTTTGTCTAATTCTTTCGTTAGCTTTTTTACTAGATTCACCTATATAAAAAGCAGGCTGGCTGGCGGACCGCTAAATTGGCCTTTCGTCTATCATTTTGTCGCCAAATTAGCCGCCTTCTTTTATTGCCGTCCGTCTAGGCGGTGTTTCTCATGGTTAGGAAAAAAATTAAGTTTTGAGACAGACTCAAATTCAGATTGTGAAGAAATCTTAGATATTAGAAAAGAAATCAAGAGCTATTTTTCTGACGAGGACAAAGATGAAGTTTTGATTTATTGGAAGAAAAAAGAACAAGATTATCTAATTCTCTCGAATTTAGCAAGCGCGATTTTGGCTGCCCCTGCTTCAAGTGTTTCTGGTGAAAGATTCTTTTCTCTTGCCATGAGTTATTAATTTTAGGATAGGAGAAATAGGCTTTCTAAATCTAATTTTTAAAAGATAATGTTCATTTACGAGAACAAAAATTCGTTTTTTTTTTGTTTTGTTTGTTGTTTTTTCACCTGTTTTAGAAGCCAGACTGTTTTTTTTTTTTTATTAAACAAAAGAGCTATTGTTATAAGAATACAGAAGGCTTTTTATTTTTTATTTTCAAATTTCTAAAACTAAATTTTTTAGCTTGCTTATTCTGCCAACTAAGTTTTGATTGACCAATTTTTGGTTTGCTAATTTTTGGTCGGCTTATCATGATGGACTAAAACTTATCAGAATTTTTAAAGCAATACCAAAAAACCAAAAAACCCTCTTCACTAGCTTAACTTGACTTAAAACTTGTGACTTATACCAACCTTATATTAAAAGTAACTTATATTAAAAGGAACCAAAATTTAACTTATTTACAAGAGCTTTTAAAATAAAATTGTTTTTAAAAAATCTATTCCATTTTTTATTCGGAAAAAAGACATAAATCTAAATTTTAGATTTGCATTTTACATTAAATGCACGATACCAAAAAATCACTTTTTCAAAAGCAAAAAAAATTATGTAAGCCTTAAATTAGTAATCTTAGTTAAGTATAAGTGTCAGTTTTTGATCAAACAAGATTTAAAAAAAAAATATTTTCGAAATTTCATTTATTTCAAAGGATTTCAAATAATCAAATAGATTTTTTATTTAGATACAAAAGCTTTTTTCTTTCAATTTTCTTGACAAGCAAATTATTTTGTTATTTCTTCTGAAGATGAATCACCTTAAAATTTAAAATAAAAATAAAAAATCTGAATTTTTTTTATTTAATTTTATTTGTTAATAAAGAATTCAAAAATTTTTAAATTAGAAATATCCACGATTAGAAAAATCGAAACTATTTGTAAAAAAATATTATTAAATTTTTGATAAATATATTGTTAAAAGAATAAAATAACAAAAAAATGATGTTTTAACCTTAATGGTCTTTTTGATATTATTACAAAATTCCGAGGAAAAAACAACGATTAAAATCAATCATAAAAAAAATTTGCAAATTTTTAATTGTCGATCATATTTAAAAAACACTATAAAAAACACAAATCAGAATCGAACAAGATGTCTTTTTTTGGCTAGAGGAACAAAAAAGTAGATAGATGATTATGGGTTTAGAAATTTATCAAATCTACATTATAAAAATCAATAATAAAAAAAATATGTATATACAAAAATTTTTTTAATTTGCTGTGCTGTTAAATCCGATTATATGCCCGGGTATCCATCCTTCGGCAGCAGGTTGTTGTTCATTAGCTTCTCGATGAACTAAAAACCTATTATGCATATTTGCAGTGATAATTTGAACCGTATCGCCCTTTTGAAGTGTTATTTCATCTTCTGTAATTGCATTGTATGAGCTAACTACTTTAGCCGTGCTTGGTATTACCAAAGTAGCCGAACCATTAGGTGAATTAGAATTGGATGCTTTTTTATCTATACTCATTTGTTTGCCAATATCATTGCTTAATTTTGAAATATCGTCAACAGCGGGTGTCGATTGTCCAGACTTGGATTTTGGAGAGACCACGGACTGATTCGGCGATACACTTGATGAGCTGGAAGAAGAGCGATTTTGAAAGCCAGACGACGCAAAACTGAAAGTTGATTTAAAAAAATCATTAACTGTACTTGTAATGCTATGGTGTTCCTTATTGTTGCCATGGAAACCATGAGCACTACTTGATCCAGGGCTATTTAGGCTACTTTTTTGCATTGCCAATTGAGGATGCTGAAGATCGCGTAAAAACCTATTCTGCATATCCAATAAGTCCTGTAAATGATGAATCCAATGATTGTACTTAGCTTGATCTTCACACTGACACATTATTTTTCGATTACTCTCTGGTGTTTTGTCGAGTAGGGTAAATGTCATTTGCGAATCATCTTTTTGCAATTGTAGCTTGTTTACTTTCATGTCGCATTTAAAAATGTAGCGTGGACTAGTGAATTTTTTGTTCGAACCGATCATCTCACTAAAAATAATTATTTGTTGAAATAAAAATACTCGTCGTTCTTTAAGCTTTGATTGTTTGTCAGATTTTTTCGATTGCTTCGGATCATCAGGCTCTTGAACAAGCAGAGTATCTTGGAGTAATAAGCGGCCTTGTGCTGTAATGCGTCCTTCGAAGCCCTGTAAGCGTCCTACATTCATCATATCATCGGCATTCTTTGGAACAGTGATCATGATTTCTATGGCACGATCTAGACTCGAACAGTCCTTTCCCTCTTTTTCCATATATTTTTTAATCTCCTTCAACATAAGCTGATACTTCATAATTCTCTGCACTGGTTTGATTAGTAAATCCTGAATAGTCAATTTTTGTCCAAGTTTTACGCGTAGCTCTTCAAAAAATGTATCATACTCGCTAACTATATATTCCGACTTTGGCTTATTTTCACAATACTTGACGTACATTTGAAATCGATTTTCCTAATTTTTTTAAAAATAGATTAAGCAATTTAAAGATTTTTTTTTGATTTTTTAAAGTAAATTTTTGTTTCAAATTTTGCCTTTTTTTCAGAATTTAATAAAAATATTTAAATTTTACTCTAAGTCAGCGATCTTTCAAAAAATTTGCTAAGATGAAGTTAATCATAAATTCAAAAACCATTTGTCATTTTATTATTATTTATTTCTATTAACATGATAAGCAAAAATGTTATATTTAAATTGATTCACTTAGGAAAATTGAATGAGAGTCATCAATTCATAGTTCATAGAAACACGGAAAAGATTTTTTAAAGAAATAAATTTTTTATAGAAATGATTTTGGAAAAGATTTAGATATATGATATTAGATTTAAATTGGACTGCGTAATAAAAACTCATAGGAAAAATATAAGTCTCTTTGCTAAGACCAAACCTTGAGTTTGGGATGAAAGTTTGGAGTTCTAGGAAGAAAAATGGATATGAATGCATTATAGAAAGTAGAAGAATGTGCTAAAAAATATCTTTGAAAGGTATGAGATGCGACCGGTGAAAGTCCTAACCTAATCTAAATTGTCTAGATTAGAAGAACAAGAAGCGATATTTTGATGATAAAAATATTGTTAATTGAAGTCAAATTGAGAAAAGTAAAATAAGATTTCAACCGCAGAATAAGATCGCAACCTCACTTAAATTTAATTTAGCTAACACTACAAGCAACAAACGAATCAAATGACTCGTTTGAAAAATTTTTAAATCCTTGTATCTTTTGAATGGATTTTTCATATAGATATATTTTTTTTTGAATTATGTAGATTTTAAAATTTTCTTTAAAAATAATATTAATTTATAAAATTATTACAGTTTTTTATAAAATATTTTTGAATTAAAAAAAAATGAAAAAATGATTGGTGCTTCTAGTGTTAAACCGTAAGATAGATTAGTCTAGGATTTCTAAATTGAAATATTTTAATATACGTAAATTATTTTCGCATAAAAAATTAAATAAGTCTTTTTTTAATGCATGTTAAAAAAGAAACAATAAAAAATTATTTAATCTCTATTTTATTCGAGTGAGATAGATTGTGATAAATTTAGAATTTAAGCGTCTGGCTTGAAAACTAAAAAAAGAATTAATTTAATAACTATTATGTTTTTAATTAAAAAATATTCTTTTAGTTATTGTAAAAATAAAAATTAATTTCAACTATTTTTATTGATCGCTCGTAGAATCTATGCCAATCTATTATCGCTTTTAAGAAAATATTTCAAAAATAAAAATTTTCAATTTCAATTTAAATTTAGCAATGCACAAATAGTATTTGAGACATATTTTTTCTTCTTGAGAAAAATTGAATATCCTAAAAATATTCTAATTTTTAAAATAAAGATTCAAAAACTTACATATTTTACAAACAATTTGCCAATAAAGCTGCTTTCTTCAGATAGACATTTTTCTAATTCCGGACTAAATGTGCTGCATTAATAAAAATATAAATGAAACAAATAAAAAATAATTAAAATATAAAAATATTAAATGAACCTTTTATGCCATTCGTATATTTGCTGAATATTACCAAAGACAATTTTGTCTTTTCCGCCTTCCATGTCTTGAGGCATTGGTATTTCATTTCGTTTTAGTCCATCCATGTATTTCTATAAAAAATTTAAAACATTTCCATTTTCTACTAAGTTTCATTTACTTACTTCAATCAAAATAGCAAGATCATTTACGTAATCTTTTTCTGTACTTAAAAGTTCATTAATAGCATACCTAAAACAAATTCATTTTAATTAGAAATCATCAACTTTTTTTCCTAATATAAAACATTAGTTTACATTAATTTGGTCTCCGCCATGCTCACAGGTTTCGAGTCTTGACAATCTGTAAAAGTTTCACCAGATTTTTTATTGTTCTCCTTCAAAAACAAATAAATTAAATTTTTTAGTTTGAAGGGATTTAGGGAAAATTGAAAAGAGCACAATTAAAAGCGCTACTATAACAGTTGTATCATCAGTAGTTACATAAAATAGAAAATGAAATATTCAGCTTTAGTTTGCTTTAATTATCGTTTCTTTTTTTTTTTGCTGGGAAAAAATCAATAAGTATTTAATTTTAATACAATTAAATGCAAATAATTTATGTAAAATAAATAGAAAATCAGAAAAAAGGAGAACGACATCTGAATGGGAAAAAAAGATGAAGCTTTAAGTCAAAGAATCTGGATTATCAACAAAAAAAAAAAACTTAAAATAAATTAGACAAACAAAATAAAAAATGAATTTTTTTTTCAAATGAAAAAAATAAAATTCTATATTGTCGTGTAAATTGAACTAGAAACTTTGAATTTTTCAATAGATAAGCCCCAGCTCCAAAGCATAATTCGATTTGTGTCTGAAAATTTTAAGTTGTGTTTAAGACTGATATCTTATGTGTTTTCTATTTTGGAAATAATTAAAAAAAAATAAAATTATTTGCAAATAGAAATGATTAATTAAATTCCTATTTTCGCATTCTTATTCCTAAGCTGCACCCAGGCTTAATTGCAGTATTTTTTTCTTTGTTTTAATAAATAACTTTCAATTGATTTGACTCGTTTCTATTTCTCAATTAATTAAACGAAGTGAAAATTTTTAAGCATTGTGTCAAAGCCAGATATAATAAATTCTATTTGAAAATCGTTTCTATCAACAAATCCAAATTTTAAATATCGAAGTACATCAATTTGGTGGAAAATGCAGAATCTAAATAATGATCCAAATATTGTATATTCTAGCAGTTTATCTTTTAATACCATATTGATTATTTTAGATAATCAAACAACTCAGTGAGATAAAAATTAAGAAAAACATTTAATAGATAGTAAACTACTGAATTCTTGGCTTTGTTAATGGACTTATGGATCACAAAGGAACTTTTCGATTAAATCAGTAATTAGGTATTTTAAAGATTTCCTGTCATTTTTAAGAAGAGAGCTTTTATGTTTCTTAATTTAAAAGAAACTTGGCATCAAGCTAATTTTGGTTTAAAAATGTAGAAATGAATCGTAAAAATTAACGCTAAGCAAAGAACTTGCTAGTTATTATGATTCTGAATTTAGTTGATGATTTGGAAGCTTCTCAAAATATAATGAAGCATTTTAGACTTTCGAATCAAATAAAATTTTTAGACTTTGCCAGATAATGACATTTTCCTATCTTCTTTTCAAAAACGCTCAAGGAAAAAACACATTCAAAATATTTGAAAATGAATTAAGGAACAGTAATTTATAAGCTTAAATAAATTAATTATGATTATGTTAAATGAAAAATTTTGACAATAAACAAATTTAAATAGAACAAAATTTAAATATTTACCATTTTTGATTGCCATAGTTTGAGTTCCCTTTGGATATCGATTGATTGGTTTGGAATTTGTGAAAACGAGCTTGTTATAGTCTTGAAAAAATAAAAATAGATATTAAACAGCAACTTTTCGGATATTGAAATGTTTTAGTTAAAAATATAAAATAATTTATAATAATTTTTTTTTCAAAGTGAAATTTTCAATTATCGATTGATTTTAGCTTTTAATTTAAAATCCGAAACAAAATTGACTAAGGCTAGATTCGTTAGCAGAATCCCACAAGGAACAGCTTTGTATATTTATTAAAAATCATTTTTTACAAACCGGCTTAATTAAGCAGATAAATTATTATCTAACTTCTGAGCAAGGCGCTAGTAATATTCTATAGTTTTGCTTCAAGAGTAAATGGCATAATTTTAGAACTTAAGGTAATCATGTTGCAGAAATTATTGATTTTTCGAATTATGATTTAAAAACAGCTTTGCCTTACACTTAAAGATTTTAAAGATAAATAATCAACATTATTTTTTTTTGGGTTTAGATCCTATTAGCTTGATTGTTTCCTATCTTTCCACCGCACCAAATTGATTTTCCGTTCATTTGGCCGATTAATTAGGAACTATGTTTAGCTAAGGGGGAAATTATTTTGCGTCTTAGACTTGTAAAAAAATAAGAAAATCTTCTGAATAGATTTAGTTTAACTCAAAATTAAAATCAGACTCTTCAAACGGATCAATTAAAAATTATAGTTTTTCTTTCGAAATTTTTCTAAAACTAATATCTTTAATCTAAAACACATTTAATCAAAAGTGATTTTTTTATCTTACTTCAAAAGCTTATTTAAAAATTAAATTTTATTGAAAATATAATTTTATTTAGTCGAGCAATTAATTCAATTTCCTAGCCCCTACTCAATTTAATTTAATAGACATACAGACCTAAAATATTTTTGAAACATTCTGTTTTAATATGTAGTCAACTTATAATTTTATTTTTTTACATTAGATTTTTATTAATTAATTAAAAATGGCTCAATTTTTGACAAAGTAAGATAAACAAGCAAAACTGAATTATGATTTATTAAATAAAAGGGTTGAAAAGTGAATGACATAAAAGCATCTATTAAAAACAAAAACATTTTTAATAATAATCAAAATTTTTTTGAAAGATTAAATTTCAAAAGCAGAAAGTCAAAAAATTTATAAGATTTTTTTCCCATTAATTGGTTAAATGAGAAAAAAAATTAAGAAAAGGATCAAAAATAAAGTAAAAATCTATATTTTATTGTTTACGATAGAAAAAATAATTCAAAGAAAATAATGAAGCAAGTTAAAAAAAAATTTGTATAGATAGATTTTATGCGTGTGGAATATCAAAAAAGAAAACAACCCCTGGAAGAATTGAAGCTCTCTCTCTCTCTTTCTTTATTTAGCTCAAATTAAATAAAAATTTAATCTTATTGAAAGAATGATTCGAACGTAAATTAGAAAATTTAATCAAAACTTTAAGAGTAAGATATGAAAGCCGGTTATCTTCTCCTTGCGTGAATGAACACCATAAAATATTTCCATTAATTTAAAAATAAAAGCTTTAGTTTTTAAAAATGATTATTTCAAATAATAAATGATTATATAATCATGCAATGTTAGACTTGTAGTTAGACTAGATTTGAAATAACTTTACATTTTGGGAGTTAAATATTCTTTTAAGCTTTATCCAGAGTATAAATGGTAAGTCTAAGTTTTTAATTTATTGGCCTTAAATTTACTTTTTTCGGGTTCTTAAAATTCAATGAATTAACTAGATGAAAAATTGAAAATTATTATTTAATGTTAAAACTTGATATTTACCTGCTCAGTCTGCTCTTGTTTTAGAACAATCATTGGCGGTGGTATTATAGAGCTATTAATCAAATCTTCTTGGTCTTCGTCTTGAGTTTGGCTTGTGCACTGATTTGATTGATCTTCAGCTTTCGGTTGTGTCACAATTTGACTTGTCTGACCAGTTGAGAGAACAGAATTATTTTGGAACATTGCCTTTAAAATGAAAAAAATTTTAAAAATTTTTGATGATATTCTTTTCGATTTTCAGATTTAAATAAATCCGAAAATCGAACTTTTTATAATTAAATACACTTATTCGTTGCCTCAGCAAAAAAAATCTTTTTTGCCGTGGTCTAACTTGATCGCCATGATTAAATACTCGTTTAATCTTTTTCATTTTTTTGTTTTAGGACCTATATTCTAGCTGTTGCTAGTACTTATTTGTAAATAATGCGAGCGATCTCTCAACGTTTCAAGAATTTTAAATTATTTAGAACTAATTGAATTTTATATATTTTGATTATTTTATATCTTTCAAGCGATCTCGTCAAGTCAAAAAATTTACATAATTTAAAATTTATTTTTTTGCAAAGAGTAAAAATAAAGTTTTCTAATAGAAAAAAATATCAAGAGAAAAATTACCTGTTCGTCATGTTCATTATCATAGTTTTCCTCTTCTTCTTCTTCTTCTTCTTCGTGATTTGTCTCTTCAATAAGCCAATTTTTTATTTTCAGATCTTCACTGTTGCTTAGCACTTTTTTTATCTTGATGCTTTCTATATCGGAATTTGACAATTTATTCTGTGAGACTTTGACCGAAGAAGTTTGACTGGTGAATTTACGATGTGACGAGCGCAGCCATTTTTTGAAGCTTCCCTTTCGTTTTGCAGCTGCTTTAGCAGGATCTTCTTCTAACATTTGACTCTCATCGGACTTATGTTTAGGTTTAATTATACTATTTGGAATCTCTACTTCAACATATTGTTTGCTATTGCTTCCATTTATATGATCTAGCAGCTGCACAATACTAAAATCATTATTTAATCGTTGAATTATTTGTATGTGCTGTCCTTTTGTCAATGAAACATTGTCATTTGTTGTGTAATCTGATATCACAGTTGTTATTTCATTTGAAGTCTTTTAAATTTTTAAAATTAACTTTTTTTTTCAATTTTTAAAATAAAGCATTTGCTTTAAGCTCAAAATTCAATTGAATATATTTAAATATTTTAGCAATTGGGACTTATTCATTCACGCGTACTTTACAAAAAAAACTTGCGGGTTAGATTTTTGAGAAGAGGTTTCCTGAAAAGAGAAGATTAAAAAAAATATTCATAGCAAAAAAATTCAAATACACACAGTTAGAGTGTGAAAAGGTGGCTTATATTTTTGATTTTTTTGCGATATGCTTATGCAATTACATAAAATATAAAAAAAATTAAAATTTTGAGATGAATTCATCTCTTCTATTTTACTATAACAAAAATAAGCTTTGATAACTAGTAAGAGTTATAGAGTCAAAATTTTTATTAAAACTATCGAATTTACAATTAGTTTATTTATTTTTTTTTTATTATTTATCATATCCAATAATGCTAAAAAATAGATTTAAAAAGTTAGCATATTAGATCTAAATTTTTAAATGTTAGATAAAAATATTTATTTTTAATACAATTGAGAAATATTAATCTAAAGAATGTTTATATAAAGCATGTGGTAAAGTTTATAATTATTTGTAATAAAAAAACCCTAATTAAACTATTAAAATGTGAAAATTAGTTTGTTGAAATTGATAGTGGAATTAATTAATTGACATACAATATAACTGTTCACTTTCCAAAATGTAAAATCAACAAAAACGGCCCAACATTAATATTTAATTTTTTGATTTTTCTTTTCTAAATTTTAAAAATTTTGAAAAATATTTTTTCGTTCATTTTGTACTTTAATGGAGAGGATTCTTATCTCTTTTCTGAAAGGCTTTGAGAGACAATTCTGAAAACTAATGCGAACTAACTGCATTGAGTTTATTTTTATACCCCAACTTTTACAGTAAAAACTAATACCCTTTTTTATTATGATAAGGAATTCTTTTTATTCTGAAAATTTATCCCGATGGTAACCAGACCTTGATATTTTCTCTGTTTGAGATGATCGAGTTTGATACCCTCTACTTGCACGACTGACTCACAAATCACTCAACTATACAGCTGTAATTTGGAATGTTTTTAGTATCAAGGAAATTAGAAAAGATCTAAACATAGAAGTTTTTGACAAGTGTTTTTTGGTCTATTTACCAAAACACCTTATGCAAATCTAGTAATTGAGTTAAAGAATAATTGAATTTCTGTTTAAGTATACTGAACTTGCATCTTATCAACAAGACTAAAAATAAAGTTCAGAGTGGAAAATAAGAGCCAAACATATTGCGCAATTGAAAATAGAAGATTAGAATAGATTATGATATTTCGATGATTTTAAAAAATAATATAGTCCTATTTAATTTATTATTATATTATTTTGGAAATATTTGTAAAAAAAAAAGCAAAATCAAGGATAAATTAGTTTTATTCTGAATACTGAGATTTAGATAAATTAGGTAATCGTAATAATCAAGAGATAAGAAAGGAAGTTAAAATATTAAAATTTATCTTTGAAATGCAAAAATTGTTTTAACAAAAAATTTTATAAAAATATCTAATTAAACTAAATTATTAATATAAAAATTTCCTAATCCTAACAGTGAAATATTTAACTAAAACAAACTATTCTAATTAAATGAAAAAATATCGATCCAATAGAATTCGTGACTTGTCAGCAATTTTAAGTATTAGACAATATTTTTTGATTCTATAATGAATTTTTTAAATTAAACTTTTTTTTGATTTTAAATGTTTTCAATAGTACTAATACAAATGCAAATAAACTAAAGGTACGCGTGAATAAATTTTCTTAAATGGACTTAAAATTTTAATCCAAAGTTAAAAAAATGCTTTAGATGAGCTTGAAATTAAAAATTAAAATTTCTTTTTGTCTAAGTTTTAGATTAACCAAAAGCAAATTAAAGTTACTGTTTACGAACCCATTTTTTGAAGAAAAATTTCCAATAATCCATTTTCATTAGAATATTTTTTTTATCTATTTTTAAGACTAAATGTATTCGCGTTTAGCTACGTCAATAATTAAGCAAAAATAAAAGATAAATTAGTAAGATAAATGCTTAGATTTGTTTTAAATATGTTTTCCCCCTTTCAAACATTTTCTTTTTTGCTTAAACTACCTCATATTTATGTTCCTTGATGTAATAAAAACTAAATTTTTGGAAACCTTTCTGTAAGACTTCATTTTTCCAACAAGATTGAACAACAAAATTATTTGTTCTACTTGCTCTTTTGGCTTCAAATCAATAACTTAATTTAAGAGAAAACAAATTTTGCTTCAAAATAGCTTTAAACAAACTTCTGCGAAAGCTCGTTTTGATCTTGGAGTAAGAATGAAGTTAATTTTAATTTTTTAGATGTAAAAAAATTTATTTAATTAGATTAGAAACGCTTATTTTTTTGTTTAAATATTTGAACAATGATGAAATATTTTGCTAACCAAGGACAACAATTTGTCTTGTAAACAAATTCCTTATGCTAAGAAATCTTTGGCTTAACTATTAACACTTATTTCATTAAACTTGTTGAGTTTGTGCCTGAGGCAAATAAGTTATTTAAATATATTATTTTTCAAAATTTTTTAATTAAATATTTCCAAAAATCTAAAATGATTCAATTTTTATTCTGAATCCTAATTTGATTCTGTCTCTGATGAATCTCTTGAAAAAAGATGCCAATAAATGTTAAAAGTATCAAACACTCAAATTCTAATAGAATTAAAAAACGTTCTTTTCTCACAATTTATTTTAAGTCAAAAAATGCGCCAGGATAAATTAAAAATTCCCTTCATAATCAAGGAAATTTTCTATTGAAAAAATTGACAATTCTGAACATTCTGTTGACAAATATTAATAATAAAATATAGGATTTTTTTTAAAAATCAACGACATTTTGTATAAACCAAGTAGCATGAATATTTAGAATTACTAATTAACTGCATCTTGGAAAAATAAAATTAAAACTTTTAAAAGTATCAAATTATTGTTTCTATAAGCTAGTTAGATATAACTATATTCATTGTTCTATTCAAATTGATAGTCTAACAAGCAAAGTTTAGCTAAGATAATAATGATGTTTAAACTCAAAAAAATAAATTAAATAATTAAGTTTGCGATTCTCAAGGATCAATTTGCATAGAATAACAGAAATTCTTAAAGACAAACAGATCACTCATGTGCACAAACACACACTGAAAATATTTATGTTTTTCTTTATTTTTTATCCTAAAAATCAATTCAAATTACTTAAATAAAATTATCTAAATTTTCTTAAAGAATTTTATTTCTTAAAAAAAATGTCAGTCTTTTTTATTAGAATGATTTTAGAATAAAATTTAGAACCCTTGTAGAACCTATTGAGATATGTTTTTAAGCTTCAAAATAGAAATTACAGTCTTAAAAACTTAATTTTTAAAAATTATAATAATTTTTTTCTACCATCAGTGCAAAATTAAATAAAAATATTTTATTTTCTATATGGATGAATTATCGAACAATTAGAACCAATTATGATAGCGTAATTAAAATATAATTTCCCTTTTATTTTTTATTTTTGTTGTACTCAGGCAACAGCATACTTTGCTTAAAATTCTAAAATAAATCTGAACCAAATGTTTTTCAAGAAAAAAAAATGTGCAACTTAATTATCAGGAAATGAGAAAATTTTGGAAAAATAAAATTTTATCTAAAGTTATAACGTGGCAGTATTAAAATTAGAAAAAAAAATCAATTTTTTTTTCAAAATAAATATTCTATAGAAATTTTTATTTTCAATTATATGACTGTCTCGACTCATTCCTTCTAGGTTTCATTTAATATTTAATAGTCATACACAAATTCTCTTATTAATAAGCAATTTCCTAAAGTAAAATTTTTGATTTTTTAAATTTAAAATGGGTTCGCATTCAATTACAAATGATTAGAAAAAAATTACGCTGTCAATAAAGTCATCACTGTCTGTTATTTGAATAATCGGTATTGAAACGACATTTAGGTCATTTGAAGAGCTAGATGAGGAACTATCATAGTCAATTTTTTTTTTAGTTATAAATTTTTTTTTTAATTTTGAAAATAAATTCGCAATTGAGTTAGCGCTGAGCTTTTTGTCCATTTCGTAGGAACGAGAAATGTGGCGACTGGGTCCTACAATTTTGTCTAGCTGTAAAGATGACTTTTTGAATATGCTTGATTTAACATTAAGAGTGCCGGAATAAAAGTCGTGATTAAAACCTGTAGCGTCAAATGATCTGGACCGCTGATGTTCACTTTTTATATGTAAAAAGTTCATTTTTTCTCAAATTTTTTATTCTATCTATTCAAAAAAATAAACAATACAAATTATTGTTTTCTCAAAGGCAATAAAACTTTTCTATTAAGAGCCCTAAACTTGTATCTTTTCATTAAATTAAACATTTCAGCACCTATAAAAAAAGATTACGCAGCTTATTTTACTTTTTAATTTCTTTTTTATTTATTCTATATAAATAATATGGTCGCGTTTAAAGCTAACAAACGAATGTGATTTACTGTATTAAAAAAGAAAAGAAGAAAGTACGTCTTGAAGTAATTTAACAAATTATTTTAGTGTGTTCAATTTAGATTAACTGTTTTTTGATCTAGCACAGTGAAACAAGTCGAGATCCCTGCTGATTTCTTAGCTGTAAAAAAAAAATTTGCATTTTCTTTATAATTTCTTAACAGAATTTGGAATAAAGTTTTTTTTTTATTTATCTATTTATCTTGATTTTTTATTAATTTGTCAATTTAAAATGATAAATAAATGAAAATTGAACTTCCGCCAAAGCAAAAAAAATTGATTTTAAATTAATCTAAAATAAATCAGATGAATAATGAGTGCTAAAATGCTAGCTCACTAGTATTTAAACTAATCCAAAGCGTTTGAAAGCCTTAAGTTGAGCAATCGATCACATTTCATTGATTTTTTCAAGTTGACTCTTGATAAAACTAATTTATTAATCAAACCCAGCTAAATCTTCAGACTTCTACTTGAAATATATTTTATTTTTATTCTGGCACATGATTGCTTCTTTATCACGTCTATTAATGATTTTTACAACGCAATACAATTTAAAATAAATATAACTCTTGATTCTCTTTATTTTTTTGGTTTAAGAAAAAAAATAGCTTTAACAAATCTGTGTATTTGTTTTTCTTAAGCATAATTTAAAATTAAATTTATTGAACAGAATGTTAGGATTAATGTAGCATTTTAATTTAGAATTTAATCAAAATCTTAATCAAATTAGATACCTTTAGCTAATTTGATGCTCTAATAGCTAAATAAAGTTAATTTACATCAAGGTATTACGCCAGAGATGTAAAAAACACCATCAAATAATTTTGATTAGTTAGAATTTTTTTGATTTTTTTATTTCACAAACAGGAAATAAATTTATTTTTAGGTTTAATTAGCAAATGCTTTTATAAGGAGGAAAAGAATTAAGTCTATTCACATACCTTAGTTCCGCTGCTAGCATTCGAAGCTGCACTAGATAAATTGTCTGCATAGTTACCTAAATTGAATCCATTCAATTCTTGTTCAACATCAAAATCTTTTGAATTTCTATTTGATCTTTGTCCAGCTTCGCACATAGCCACTTCCATGTAGAAATATTTCTCTTGTATTAATTCGCGAATTTTCTTCACCCATATTTGCTTTATATCAAGACTAGTGCTTTTTAAAATGACTCTATGGTCGGATAACGGTGCCCGACCAGTCCACACAGCCAATTTGCACGAATCACCTTCCATATGCTCAGTAATATTTATTTCCGATGTCATGAGTTTAAACTTATAAACATATTTTAACTTGGATTTTGGATCCTTTATTTCTTTGGCAAAAACAAGACTTGTCTCGAACAAAAAAACGTGACGTTCTTTGCCTTTTTTTATTAATTGTTTCGAGTCCCAGACTTGAAATTTGTCTTGTAAAAGAACATCACCCAATGCTTCTTTAGACAATCCTTCCTCAAGACCTTCAAGCATGCTTAAATGTATGGCGTCATTAGCTTTTTTGGGAACATTCATCATAACATCAAGAGCATCTTTTGTTTCTGCTCTATTATCTTCACAACAAGTGAGCAAATCTTTAAGCAAAAGCTGGTACTTTGTTATTCGTTGTATAGGTTTTATTAGATAAGAATCAATTGAGCATTTGAGCTGACCATTTCGAAACTGTTTGTCAAAATAGGCTTCCTTTTGTCCATCTTCAATTAGTATTCGTGTTGAATTGTCTTTATTTTTACAATATTCAACATAAATTTGAAACTGATCGGCATAAATGACAAAGCAGTGGCCAATATCTTCTGGCATATTCTCATAGTTTTCGAGCTCAACCAAAAATGTACTTAAAAGGAATTAAATTTTTTTATTTTTTTCAAATTTTTAAAATCAAATAAATGCCATTTTGTTAAAGTTTTTTAAATTTTTAAAATTGAACAAGAAAAAAAAACGTTTCTTATTGGGATTTTTTATTCATTAGTTAAGCTCTTAGAAAATTCAAATGATTTTTATATTTTTTATTAGTGTTTCATTATCAGAATGCCATTATTTGTCTGCATTCAAAGTTTTGTTGTTGATGAAATAAAGAAACATACAAATTTTGTTATTTTAATTTAAAAAATTAAAGTTTTTTTCAGGGACTAATAATTATTTTTAAACCATACTCAATATGATAAAAATAATAAGATTAATTTTAAAAGATAAAAGCTAATTATAAACTAGCCAAATATCAATACCAACTTTATAATTAATTGAGATCTTTCAAAACTCAACTTATTTGATATTTAGCGAAATAATTTATGATATATAGATTATATCTAAAATAGATCGATGTTTAAATGTCATTCAATGTTATGAGAAATAGTCTTATTAATCATTAACTAAGCGCTATTTTTCTTAAAATATAACAATATCAATAAATAAATAAATTTAATCCTACTAAAAGAAATAAAACTGATATACACTCTTCTCTTTACCATTTTATTATTACCGCGAATCTTAATTTGATCAGGCTACACTAAATTCTTTGTTTTTGGTTTTTGTGCCTTAGAAAAAATTTTGTTTATTCTTTCTACGAAATCAAAATTGAAAATTTTGGTATTTAATTGGCTTTCAGTATCATATATTTCAAACCTTACTATCTTAAGCCTTGAAAATTCCATTTTTTGAGGCACTAAATGCAAGTTTTTGGGATTTTGGCACATAAACATGAAAACTGGTATTGAAAATTACTTTAAGCATAAAGTTGCCTCAAATTTTTTCTATTTTTGATTAAAATTAGTATTCCGTTTATCGAATTGTGTAGCCATTGAAAGATATACTTTTTGCTCTACAGTTATAGTAAGTATGTAAAATTTTAAGAAAAAAAGCATTCACTGTATTTAGAAAATTTTGAAAAAAGACGCAAAAAATTCTTTTTTCCAATAATAAAAATGACTGTCTTATATGCATTTACTTTCATTTTTATTTTTAAATTTTATATTTATTTCAATATTTATCATATATTTGAATTGAATATTCTTGTAAGAAATAGTATATTTCACCATTTTAATTTCGGTGTCTTTTGATTTATTACAAGAATACAATACTGAAATGCATGACAAATATTGTAAGTTAAAAGATTTTTTAGAAGATTAAGCCGATTCATTTTTTTTATTGGAATCAAAAACGTGACCAACATTCTTGATTTAAAAGTTTTAATTATAAAAATAGATAAAAACATAAAAGCTGAAAACAAGGGACTGTATACTTAAAGCTTGGATTCTTTTGATTCAATTTATTTTATATTTTTAAATTAGAATTTAACCTGATGTTTTGTTTAACTTCTGCAAAAATTTTTTTTCAAATTAAAAAATTAAAATGACTTACTTTTTATGAAAATTGTATATTTCTTCCAAATTACCAAATATGAAATTTGTTTTTCCTTGGAGATAATCAGGCAAAGAATTCGAATTACTTTTGAATTCTTTGTAATAAGTGTCCAAACATGCACTCAAGTCTTGAACATAAGTTTTCTCTGTTTGAATAATTTCACTAATTATATTTCTAAATTTTTGAAAGAAAAAATTTAGAATTTTTAAAAACAATTTTACGCAAAATTAATACTGTCTCTTTTTGATCAGTTTTTGTTTTTGTTCATTTTGTTTTAAAATTTCTTGCTGTTTCTTGTGATCGATAATAGGCTCTTGTTTTAGAATAACCCTGTTGGTAATTTCAGCCAAGTGTTTGGCCGATTCAGAACCAACGCCATTAATCTGAAGACCGTATGCCTCTTGAACTTTAGACATGACATTAAAAAATTCTTTGTATCGACCCTCTACTTTATTTGCCCACATGGCAATATTATTACCATAGCGAATGCTTGACTCAAGCAATTTTGGCGACAATTCAATCAAAAGATTCACATAGCCTTGCTGATTTTTGAGTCTTTCAGTAAATTCACAAAATTCTTTGTACAATTTTTTCATTTCTTCTCTATCTGTTCCCAAATTTTGAAATTTTCCCAAATAACTAGTTTCACATTCGGTCAGCCATGCCAAAGCCTCTTTAGAACTCTTTTCAAAAATAACATACTGAAAGCACTCATCGAGGCTATTTTTTCTATTCGTCCACGACTTAATGGTTCTCTCTTCTCTCAGATGAATATCGTCCATTATTTGTTTAGTATTCTTTTCAATTTCTTGTAAAATGTTCGAATTTGTCATTTTGGCATCACATATATTTCTCATCGAATACTTTTGAAACGTCTCGCCTGTACGACGAGCCCAATTGCACGCTTTCAAAAACGATTGCTTTTTCTGATTATGAATTTGAATTTGAGCTTGAAGAAACTGTTCTGGATCGTATTCATTTTTGGACTTTTCATACCAATCTTCGTCACGTGCATACTCAAGCTCCAAACTTTCCAAAACAGTGGTTACTTGGTCGGTGTATTTGTAGAAATTAATTTGAGCCATGACTAAACGTGTTCTATTGTCAATATAAATTAATAACATTTGCCATTTAGAATTTAAATTGTTCATCAATTGTTCAAATTTTGTCACTACTTTGTTTTGTTGATTGTCTATGTAAATTCTTTGTGCTTTTGATTGTAATAGATTCACACTGGCCGAAACTCTTTCCAAATTTGATTTGAAAATTTCGTGCTCCTTTTTCACAGCCTCTGCATCTTCAAGGTTGCGCGCAAATTTAAGCATTGAGAATAGAGTCATTTCTATATTTGAAATGTAGTTTAACAACTGAGTACATTCAGTTTCAAGTTGATTTATTTGTAAACATTGACCAAGTTTTCGTTGCTGTTTGATAGCCAATTCATGCAGTTCTTTTTCTCTTTCGTTCAAGTATTCAATGAACGATTGAATTTTTTGCTTAGCTGGACTCAAATTTAGAGAATTTTCATGATCAATTTTTTCAAGATTTTGAACGAGATCGTTTCCTCTTTGAAGCAGCTCAAAAACCAATACCTGCATTTGATTAGCTGTTTGTATTTGACTGTGAAGCCAAGTTTCTGCCGATTCGGCAGTTTTATCCTCATGTTCCTGTTCGTCCAAGTACTTGAGCTCTTCGGCCCAGTGTTCTAAATTTTGGCTTGCTTCTAAAGCATCCTTTTCAAACTGTTTTATCTGTAGAGTAATTTCTAATCTAATTTTTATGCTGGACAAAAGCTTGTCTATATCGGAATGGCGATTTTTAATAGACTGAATGCTTGATTCCAAATGTTGATGAGATGATTGCTTGGACTCGTGATTATTTTCATTCAAGTAGCCAAGCAACGAGTCGCCTTCAGTCAGAGTTTTATCAACAGCATCACAGGTCACTGTTTTTTGTTCATTTAGTACTTCTAAGTGTTTTTCTAAATTTTCTATACAGTTATTTACAATGTCCAAATTGGTTGAATTGAAATTTAAATCGTTCAGGTTCATGCCAGTCCATTGAATTTTAAGCTCATTGAACCAATTATCCAGCTCGACTACGTGAGTGTGGAACAGAACTGACAAGTCAAGAATGTTTTTGCGCTTTTCCACTCGTTGAAGAAATTGAGTCATTCGTTGCTCTAATTCTTTGGTCATTGTGTACACATCTTGTGGCTCAAATTCCCCATTTAGAACTAAATCGTCGGCTGAAGCTAGCAATTTTTCCACATTAGTGATTGTGTTCTTTTCAAAATTAGGTTAGCAATAAACTGTTTTTTTTTCTAGTAAGATAAATTACTTTGAGAACTTTGACAAAATTTTCATGCGATAAATGGAGCATTTTAGCTCGCATTAAGTTCTTGCCGATCGACTGATTTCGTCTAAGAAACACTTCACCATGGTTCTCCAGCCAATTATATACCTTAAATTTTGTTCGTTTTTTAATTATTTTAGATCTTTTTAAATAAATAAAAGCTAAATTTTAAGAGTTTAAAAATATTTATTTTTTAAATTATTATAATAATTTGTGCCATGCCATCAAGAAGTGGAAAATAGGGAATGGCAATTAAAATAGAGAATTGCGAAGTAACTGCATCGAGTTAATTTTTTAATCTACAATTATTAACAGGTCGAAACCACTATCCCTTTTTTTATGATCATGTTCTAAACATTTACGCCCCTACCAAAGAGACTTTTTTGATGTTTTCAGTCTTACAAGATTACAAGATTCAATATTTTTGGCTTAGCAGACGCGCCATCGCGCATATTACATGATGGACAATTCAGAAAAAAAAAACGGCTGATTCGTGACCAAGCCTATGTTCAGCTAAAATTTTATTACAAAAAAAAAGCTTAACACTAGAAGCACCGAAATTTTTTATACCAAGAATCCCCGACCGGTCAAAATGACCGGTAATTGAAATTAGCAAAGAATTAATAAAAACTAAACCTGTTTTTGCTATAATATCATATATAAATAAAAAATACGTTTTGTTTTGTAAGTTTTGGGTGATTCCACAAAAGCCAAGTTTGGATCAGATCCATCATTAGTTTCCATTAATTCTTCATCCTCTGTTTCTGATTCAACATCACTCCCATCATCAGTTGAACTATCATCATCACTCTCATCTTCAATTTCAAAGTCATAATCATCACCATCATCAAGTTCTTCTTCATCAAATTCATCTCCTGAAACATCACCTTCTATTTTTTTCAAAATTTCAAGAGCCTTTACTGCAGTTAATCTTTTTTCGGACATTTCTAAGTTTTTTTTAGTTTGATAATATTGATAAATTTTTCAACATATTTATATGGTAAGTCAAATGTCTCAACCATATGCTATTACATAATTATTATGCAATTATTGGCTCAAAGAACATGAATTTTTAGTCAAAGCATGTTCAAAATTGAAACACATTATTTTGTAAAAGTAATTTATAAATTAAAAACCATTTTAAAAAGTTTTTTTTAATTTTTTCTAACGAAAATTACACTTTGATGATAATAAAAAAACACTTAAAGATGAAAAAAGCTTAAACCGGTCATTTTGACCGGTTGGGGATTCTTGGTAGTATACCTTTTTTTTCGGTTAAATCTTGAATTTTTACATACTCCCATACTAAAAACTTGCTTTAAATGCTTTGTGAATCTAGTACATCAAATTTTATTTAGTTAGCTTTAATTCTTAATTTTTAATGAAGAGAAAAAGAAAAAAAACCGGTCATTTTGACCGGTCGGTGCTTCTAGTGTTAAATTTTTTTTTATTTCTTGAAAAATTAATTTAGTCATATTAGGATAATATTCTGATTAGGATAATAGATTCTATTCTCCTTTCTGAAAGCAAATACGGGCTAACTGCACTGAGTTTTTCTTCTAAGTTTATTTTAAAATTAGAGACAAATGCGTTCTTTATGCGAAAATTTTTAATTTTAAAAAAAAATTTTCACAATATAAGGCAAAAAGATAATTTTTCAAAAATATCAACTATTAATTAATATTTATTAAAATCATTTTTAGGTTAGGAAAATTAAAAAAGGCTTTAGAATAGAAGCTTTTTACAAGTATTAGTTAGGTCTATTTATCGAAATACCTTATGCAAAAAAAACGCGATCGTCTAATAATTGAGTTAATGATTGACTATCTGTTGAACTATATTTAATTTTCATCTTATCAATTATACTTAAAATAAAGAGGTTCAGAGTGGAAAATTAGAGCTAAACGTTGCATAATCAGAACTAGAAAAAAACCTGCTAGGAAAGCAATAGCTTAAATTATTATCTCAAAACTTTTTTAGATAAAAAATCAGAGTCGAGAAAAAGAAAAAAATAGTTAGAAAAAAATTTTTGTCTTTATTGTTAATCTTGAGATTTTTGGAAAGATGTAAAATTTTTTTATGGTTTTGCTGATTTCGCTTTGATATGGAAACGAAAATATCCACATTTTTAGAAATAATCGTGGTCTTGTCCACTCAATTGAATATTGTGTTTTTCTTATCAATTATAGCTTGTCAGAAAAACAAAATTTTTATCATTTGTACAATATTTTGAATTACTTACTTAATGTAGATTTATTATTTTTTACTTTTTAAGTAATAGTATGATAAAACCATTTTTTTTTTAATTTTTTTAACTTGCCTATAAGGTTCAATTTAAATTAAATGTAATTTAATTCTTTTCTTAGATTAATTTTTTTCTAACCTTTGATTGCTTAATATTAACATTGGAAATGCATTTATCTTATGTCAATTTGAAAAAAAATATTCTTAAAAATAATAAAATTTTAATTGAAAATCAATTAGAAAAATTAAAGATTATTTTCGATTTTAATTACTTAATAGACACTTGAGATTAAAAAATTAGCCGAGTGAAACATGTTTAAAATAGTGCTCTAAAAAAGTGTGTCAATTGTGAATATTAATTTTCAAATACTTTTACTTTTTTTATGCAGATTCATTCCTCATACAATTAATATTCCTAAAAAACAACTAATAATTAAATTCTTTGATACATACTTGTTTTATATTTTGTTGAAAATTTAATATTCTGTACCTATTTTGTAACTTTTGTTTTTTGTTAACCCACAATAGTTCCAATTGTCTGTGATTAGAAAGAATCTAAATAAATAGAATTCTATATTTTAAAACAAAGTCTTTCTATTTTAGACATATAAACCTCATATACTATGTCCAAAATATGACTTGCTGCCTGCTTGAATTCCATTTGGCCGATTTGAGTTGACTGGGATGATTGAATTGAATCTAAAATAGCTTTTCCATCGTTGCATACCTAAAAATTAAAATTTTTTAGCAATTTTGAAGATCAATTTAATTTTAAGAGCTTGGTTAATTATGTCATCTAAATAAGATTAGAGAGAGCGGTTGACTTACAAAAATAAACTGAATACTAGAACTTGCATTACATATCTGAGGCAAATTTGAGAAAACAAAATTTAAGAAAATAATAACAAAATAATTTACCTCTGCATAAATTTGGCTTATTTCATCAGACAGCTCATGATGTTTTTTTAAAGCGTTCTCTGCTTCCTGTACACTATTACTAATTTGGTTATTGGAACATAAGTTCTTCCATTCTTCAACTTTATTTAAATACTTAAAAATGAATTAACATCAATTAAATTTGAATTAATTTTATTTATAATTACTTGATCAGCTTTGTTGTGAAACATACAAGAGGCTGAGAGGATTTTTTGACGATTTTGTAGTGCTGAATGGAAAACCTGCCATTCTTTTTCAAGTTTTGTGGTTTTAAGTGAAATAAGATTGGAGGCATAGTGCGAACTTGCCAATAATTTATTGGCAACACTATTAATATGTTGAATACTAGCAGCGCCACTCTAAAGATAATCAGATTAAATTAAATAATTGATAATACTTTTCTTAACTTACAAAACAGTTTTTGTGAAATTGTTCATGTTTTTGAAGTAAATCGTAAGCAGAGGAATAGCTTTGTCCAATGTCGGTGTAGTTCATCAGCACTATTTTATTATTATAATTCAGCCATTCCATCATTTGCATACAATCTTGTTCAAAAACTCTTAATTGAAGGCACTGTTCTAGTTTTAGCTTTTTCTGTTGCCATAAAGCATGTACTTTTTGTTTGGAAATTTTCAAAAGCTCCATTGGCTCTTTAATTTTGTGTGCTTCGTTAAAATAATCACAACTAAACTTTTCAGATTCTGAACCCGAATAACCGGAATCTCTAGTGCCGCCAGGTGCCAAAAGTAATGTTTCATCATTTCCTATCATATTTTTAAGCAAATTCTTTCCATCATTTATTAACTGATCAATATTTATTCCCAACACTCGTTGTTTTGTGTTAGTATGAGCTATTATTGCTTCCTGGCAAGCTTCTTTGGTGTCTGGCTGATCAAATGTACTCAGCTCGATCTGGAGTGAGGCAAATTTTGACAATAGGTCACTAGAGTAGATAAGAAAATTTTCCAATTTCTTTTTTAAGTTCATAATTATTATTTTTTTAGAAAACAAAATTTAAAATTACAATTCTAAAATCTATCCATTGGTCATTATTGTAGCTCAAACTTCCTTCCAAATCAGGAGTTAATTGATTTGGATCGAAATACTTAGACAATTGTTCCATTGAAATGAGTGAATGCTTCAAAATATTCAAAATATTCATACAAAATAAAAGAAAATAAAAAAGAATTACCTCAAAGCTGTATTTGGAACTAGCAAATGAAGTTTTTTGTTTTTGCCAAAAATTTTCCGGTTTAATTATAAATACATGGTTTATTTGATAGTTGAAATTTTCCTTAAAATTTTATTCTATTTCTTTATTTATTTTAATTTTTTTTAATTTACTTGTAAATTTTGAATTATTTTCAAAATTGGTTTAACATCATCATACTTCCTATTTCGCATATCGATTAAGAAGACAAAACTCTTTTTATTAAAGCTTAAAAAAAATTAGTAAATTTGAAATTGATAAAAGTCAAATTTGAATAAAAATATTGTTTGGTGAAGACTTTTAGTTAAAAAAAAAATCAAAAAAATTTTTTAATAAAATTTTATTATTAAAAATAATAATCAATCCTGATTTAATAGAGAGGATTTTCAATTCAAAAGCTGATTTAAAATCAACAATGTTCTTTTTTTAATTAATTAAGCAAATAGGAAAAAAAGACAGGATTTTAAACTCAAAAAAATCTAAATTAAATTTAATAAATTTAAAACTTATTCAATTTATTTAACCTTTTACCAAATTAGTCTTTTTTTTCAAAAGTACTATCAAGTGGCTGAAGGGAAGGACTAAGTCTCGATTGCAATCAGCCAAAATTTAAATTATTTTTAAAATAAATTAATCAAAACCAAACGAAAATATCTGTTTAATCTTTTAAAGTTTGTCTTTTTTTTTTCTATTTTTAAAATACTTATACAATTATTTTTTGCAGCAAATGCATTTTAATATTTAGTTATTTAACTAAAGATATTAAGCAAGGCTTAATTGCTAATGAAAATTAAATTTTGATCAATATTTTATTTAGTTTTTTTTTAATATTTAAATTTCGAAAAGTGATCGAACATTTTTTCGGTTCTGTGATGAAATGGTTCGAAAGCCCGACATCAATCAGGATGTTGAGGGTTCAAATCTCTATTTAATTCAGAGTGCAAACTCGTACAGCTAACAACTCGGCCGTTCGAGAATTAATATAGTTACAAAGAAATGACAAAATAGGCAGAAGATCGACTTGGGTTGAGATCAAAAGTAATGACCCTATGCTCCACAAGAAGTGCAATGAAAAAAATGAAAAAAAAATTGGACCATAATGAATAATTAATTGTCAAATTGTGTATTTTTTTATGTTTCTTAGTAAAAAATATCAGAAAGATGAATTCAATAATT
This sequence comes from Brachionus koreanus, assembly GCA_016987375.1. Classification (NCBI taxonomy): domain Eukaryota; kingdom Metazoa; phylum Rotifera; class Eurotatoria; order Ploima; family Brachionidae; genus Brachionus; species Brachionus koreanus. Next base: position 2,694,220 of record PJRA01000048.1, read on the forward strand.
TTGAAAATTTTTAAAATATTTATAAATTATACAATACCGAACAAACAAGTCGGATAAATTAAATGAATTTATTTAATTTACGAAACAAATAGACAAGAATAAACATAGGAATTTAAAATAAATATTTTATCTGAAGGCTTCTAATAAATGAGCATATTTATGTTTATTTTAAAATAAAAAAAATACTAATATTATTTTCAACGTTACACATGGTATCTGATAAATTTAGCTATCAATTAAATTGAAAAGTTTGATTTTATTTTTAAAATGAATTGAAAAAAGAAAGGAAAATATTATAAAATATCTTTAAAACATTATTCTTATTATTTTTTTCAAATTTAAAGTTAAAAAAAAAATCAATAATTACCATGGTATGGAAGCCAGATAGAGAATTATTGCTTGTAAATCATCGGATGATAACTTGTCTAATTGTGAATCGAACGGAAATTGAATTAGTATATTATTTAATCGGTCCCGACCACCGGTCAAAATTACGCATTTCTCGGCCAATAGTGGTCGCAATTTGAGAGTGTTATTAGAGTTAATCATGGACATCGAATCCATACTAACCTCATATTAATCAACAAAACAAATCAAAAACTTTTTCAATTTAATTAATTTAGTCTTAAATCTAGATTTTTCTTCCTAATTAAACATTTATTTAAAATAGATAAATATACGCACACTATTATTATTATTCATCTATTTAGAAATGGTCTATGCGATCTATTAGAATAAATTAAACCGTCAGATAATCAATCAAACTTGGATGAATTTATTTGAATGCGTGTATGATTGTTTTATAAAGACTACTGTTTTTTAGCTATTTGTTGTTAAATACTTGGATTAATGCAAAATTTAGAGAGACTAATAAATTTCAACATCATCCATAAATAATTATAATTTTTTCTAGTATAAAAAAGAATTAAACAATTTTTAGCATTAGTTTTTTTAATTAAAATCACCCTAAATCGATCAAGCATTAAAGATTTAAAGGCAATTTTTATTAGGAAAATTTCCAAAGGGTCCAAAGACAACTTAAGACTTTCCAACATCTTTTTTTGTTATTTTTCTCGTCAATGTTTATATTATTTTTCTAATAATTATTTATGTAAAATAATTCAATGGTCAATTCAAGATTGATCGATATTTTAAATATCGACATTTTATTTGTCTGACCATTGGAGTCTTGTGTGCAATAATTTAGATGATTTATTCATTAACAATTTTTCAAGTTAGTCAATCAAGTCTTTAAAAACAAGTTATTTAATCAAAAAATCTAAGAAATCCAGTAATAGTAAAGTATTAAAGAATGCGTAAAATCTTTCATAATGCAAAATGCAAAAAATACCATAAATGTTTTTGTCTTTTTTTGCTATAAAAATATCGCTAGATTGAGCTTCAACTCCATCCACTCCCAACTTATTCCAGCCATTGACTTCAAATTTTGTTAAAGAAGCTTTGTTGTAGAGCAAAATTCTTGATTCTAAATATGTATGGATGGTATTTTTTTTAACTTTAAACATATATTCTTCAACATGCGTTCTAGTGCTATATAAAACATAGATTTAATTTCTTAAAAATTTAATATCTCAAATTCAATATACGAAAATTAAATTTTTTTCTGAAAGTGTTTTTACTTTTGAATAACCAAATCAGTTTTAGAAATTTCATTACATCAAATAAAATTTAAAATTTAATCTCTAATATTTTTATGATATTTTCGAGAATTATTTTTAAAATTTAGATATTTATTTTCTAGTTCTCTCAATAACTACAACACCAACTCCGGCCAATTTAAATTTTTATATTTTCACACTTCAATACAATGATCTACTAGGATGATTTTTTAGATCTTAGTTAGAATTGTCCATTTTTTAAATAAATTTAATATTTTTATTTAATTTCTTTTTTTTTTTACAATTTTGTGTTAATAAATGAGAAAAAGATAAAAGATCAGGTTTATAACAGTTATATTTTAATTATATATTCAAGTAAATAGGGAATTATTTTCCATAAAAAGTATTTTCCAACTTGCTAATTCAGTAAAGATTTAGTTTATTAAAACCTAAACATTTATCTTACCGTATTTTTACCATTGCTGAAAACTTTAATGATATTTTTTAAAATTTAAATTGAATTAATGCCTTATAATTAATATTTCTTATAAAGATTTTTTCTTTATAAAAAAATAAAATTAATAGAATAAAAAAAAATGTTTTTACTTAAAAGTTGAATAATAATTTTTATTAAAAAAGCTAATTTTTGAAGAAAAAAAAATCAATACTTTTGCTTACCTATAATGTCTCAGTAAGAATTCAACTATAGAAAACATAAAAACCTTTTTTTCTGGAAAAGCAAAAATTTCGAATTTAAAAATAATAGAAAATAAAAATTGTCAAATGGGTAACGGTGCAACTAAAAAAGAAAAACAAAAAAACTATTTATTACAAACATGTGATGAACATGAAGGAAGCATTAATTGTATGGACTTGAGTGAAGACGGAAGTGTTTTGGTGACCGGGAGTGATGATTCAAATGTCAGATTGTGGACGACAAAAACGGAACAATGCGAATGCATTGGTCTCCTTGAAGGCCACGATGACTACATTACTTCAGTTTTGATAGAAGAAAATTTTGTGCTCAGTTCAAGTGCTGATAAAACAATCAAAAAATGGGATATGACATCATGTGAGTGTGTTCTTACTTTTTTAGGACATGATAGCACAGTGAATAAGCTGATATGTACTGGTGACTTTTTGTTCAGTGTTTCCTATGACAAAACAGCAAGATGCTGGGATTTTGATACTGGTGAATGCATTAGAAAATTTACTGGCCACAAAAATAATATTACATCAATATTGTTTATTCCTTCTGATAGAGATAATGATACACAGACTCTTCAATTTATTCAAGAACAAGCCGAAAAGAGCAAAAAAAATTTTGTAAAAACTTTGCAAAATATATCGCATACAGTCGCTTATGATGAAGACGACATTTATAGCAAAGATTTGATTATTACAGGTTCGTTTGATACACTTGCTAAATCTTGGTCTATAGAAACTGGTGAATGTGTTCAAACTTTTCGTGGACATACGTCTGCAATTACTTGTCTAGCTACCGATTTGCTTGGAAAGATTTTATTTACAGGTTCCAGCGATCATTCCATCAGATCTTGGGATATTATGACCGGACAGCTTTTAAGAGTTTTTTCTGGACATCAAACAACTGTCTTGTCTCTTTTAGTAATTTATTCATTCACTAATTATTATTTAAAAAAAATAAAAAAATTTTAGGCACATAGGAAATTATTATATTCCACAAGCTCAGATCATACAGCAAGGTGCTGGATAATGGATTTTGGTGATTGTACAAGAGTTTACAAAGAGCATGAACATAGTGTTTCTTGCATTTTTGAACAAAATGGATTTAGTAAAAAACGCTTAAATAAAAAAGCTTAAATTAATTTTTAACTTAGTTTATACTGGATGTGGCGACAATGTAGCCCGATGCTTTGATGCTAAATCTGGAGCGATTAAACGCATTTTTAAGGGTCATACTGGCGCAATTAATTGTCTAAGAGTATCTTATTAAAACTTGTATTTTTTAATTTTTTAATTCTAAATATTTAAAAGGTTCTTGATGAAAGGTTATTTACTGGATCCTTTGATGGAACTCTTAGAATATTTGACACCAGTGATTTGCTTCTTGACAAAAAATCAGCTGAAAAGAAAAAAGAAACAGATATCTTGCAAACTCCTGAAATTGATAATGAAAAAATTGATCCAATGGAAGATAATGAAAACTATCAAGTTATTCAAGTGAAAGAAAAAGAATTTTGAAATCTAGCTAAACCGATGTAATAAATTATTTAGTTAAATTTAAGTCAGTATACCAATAATGACGTTTATGAAAAAAAAAAAAAAACAAA
>PJRA01000048.1:2699078-2722718 GCA_016987375.1 Brachionus koreanus
TTTTGTTCAGTGTTTCCTATGACAAAACAGCAAGATGCTGGGATTTTGATACTGGTGAATGCATTAGAAAATTTACTGGCCACAAAAATAATATTACATCAATATTGTTTATTCCTTCTGATAGAGATAATGATATTCAATCATTTAATTTTTCTATTAAAAAAAAAACTAATAGTTTAAAAGTTCCTACCCAAAATGCTTTCCAAACGTATGATGAAAATAATATTTGCAGCATGATAATTACAGGTTCTTTAGATTCAACAGCAAAATCTTGGTCTATTGAATCTGGTCAAATTATTCACACATTTCGTGGACATACATCTGCAATTACTTGTCTAGCTACTGATATGTTAGGAAAAATTCTTTTCACTGGATCAGGTGATCATACTATTAGGTCCTGGGAAATTATTAACGGGCAGCTACTTAAAATATTCAATGGCCACCAAACAACTATTTTGACATTAATTGTAATAAAATATTGTTTAAAAAATTTAAATTATTTTTTTTTTAAAGGTCCATAAAAAGTTATTGTACTCTACTAGTTCAGATCATACTGCAAGATGTTGGGTTATGGATTTTGGTGATTGTACCAAGGTTTACAAAGATCATGGTCACAGTGTTTCCTGTTTAATTGAGTACAATGGATTGAGTATTTTTATTTTTGTTTTTTGTCCTTGATTTTTAATTTTGTTTATCATATTTTTAATTTCAAGTTTTTACTGGTTGCGGTGATGGTTTAAGTCGATGTTTTGATGCAAAGTCTGGTTCTTTAAAGCGATCCTTTAAAGGTCATACTGGAGCAGTCAATTGTTTAAAAGTATTTAATAGAAATCATTTGAATTTAAATTTTATTATTTTTTTTGTAATAGCTTGTCAGTAACCGTCTATTTACTGGATCATTTGATGGAACATTGAAAATTTGGGATGCTACAGAGCTTTCAGCCGAAAAATTTAATCAAGAAAATTTAAATCGTTCTAAATCAAGTTTTAAAGGATCAAAATTAATTATTGAAAATGAGCGAGCAAGTAGCAGTCGATCTAATAACCCATCAAGGAATACATTCGAAAAATCTGATGCTGATTCTGGTTTTGATGATAGAGATTCAAGACTAGCTGTTCCAATTAGAAGAATTGATGTAAAAGAATTGGTTTAAATTGTTTTAAATGATTAACACTTTTCTTAACAAAAAAATTTTTGTAAAATTTATTTCAGAATTATTTGGTTTTTTGGTGATAATTTATCTAATAAACACAAAGGTCACAATGGTACAAAAATAATAAATTGTATTAATATTTCATAAATACTTTTCAATCAGTATCTATGTCCAAAAAAGAAAAAGAGTCTGTTTCAAAACCCAAGATACGGGTTCGTCAATAAATCTTAATACTCACTTATTTTTGCTGATGACTTTATTTAAGAAAACACGATGAATTTAGACAGAAATAAATAACTATCTTAAACTAAAAGTACCATTGTTTCAAATATAAAATAAAAATTTGCTAGAAAAAACTATATTCACATTCTTAAGAACAAAAATATCTCTTATGATAAGAGATATTTAAAAAATAAGTTTTAAAAATTTCAAGTTTTTAAATAGCAAAACAGTTTGATCAATTCTACAACTTTAACAAATTATTTAAATTGAAAACAAATTGAAAAATAAAATATTTTAAAATATTTTTAAGTGAAATATTAATTCCAAATAGCATGTTATTCTTCAAAATTTAACAATTACAAGTCCAGTTGTTTACAATAATATACCGATCCATTAAAAACTTCACTTGGAAGAATGAAAGGTTCAAAAGAAAAACAAACGAATTATGATTATTGGAAAATTTAAACTTGCCCTTCAAATTGAATTTTTCAAATTTTGGTATTTTTCTATATTTTTTATTTTCTTGTATCTTAATTTTTATAATAATTTTATTTTTATAAATGTACTCGAATATTATAAATTTTTTAAAATAATATTTTTTAGCATATTTTTCAAACTTTAATTTTAACCCGGCACTATTCCAATATTTTTTAGTATTAACGCTTCATTAATAAATAAAAGCTTTTATTGAATCTCAAAGTTCTTACTCTGGTCTGTCTCACTTTTGATCACTTTTCTAATTTATTATTACATAATTGATTGAAATGAAGCTTTTATACAACAAAAAAAAACGAAAATTAAATATTAATTAATCTGATAATTTTCAATAAAAATTTACCTTTTTTTATCGTTCTTGATTTTTTTTCAAAATAACTCTTCACCATTTATATATCAGTATAACCTTATCCCTTAAAATAATTTTCATATTAAAAATAATTTCCATAATCGAAGAAATACCCAAAAACACTTCTCAAGATCAACTTTTGAACCTAATTCAAAGAGAACAACTAAAGGAAAAGGTAAAACTTATATTCCTTCCTCTAGTATTCTTTCTTTGGAGAATGCTAATAAATGCATAGATCAAGAATTTAAAAGAAATAACTGGAGTGACCGAAATATTTGAGAGAATCATGAGCACAGTGATTAGGGTTATCGTAAAATATACTCAGTTTTTAGAGAGCCAGCAAGAAGCAAGATTATAACGGATGAGTCATAATATTTTACAAAATTTTCAAATCAAGATTTAAATATGATCTGAAAATCGGACAAGGCTGAAATTTTAAAAACTTATAAAAATATCATTATCTGTATTTTTTTAGTTTGGTTCTGAATTAGTGCATTGCTTTGGCGCTCTAGTCCTTTAGGCACATTATTCATCTTTTAGAGAGACTGTCCCCAGCCTTGATTTTTTCTTTTTTTTATTATCGATACTAGCTCTAATATTTAGATTTTTTCCTAGACTAAAATCTTATTTCTTATTTCTATCTTATTTTATTTTTTTTCTTTTTAATAAATAATTTTGGGGGAATGCCCCTGGGTTTGTCCGAATAGCCTTCGCTTTCGTTTAAACCCTCAAATTTGAAAATTTTGAATTTTTACAAAAGAAAAAAGGAGAAAAAAGATTAATATATACAATTTATCTAAATGTATTAATAGAATACTGAAAAATTTAAAGCTTATTGCAATAAAAAGTTATAAATTATAGAAAGATTATAAAAGTTTTTTTTTTAATTAAGATAATGAGAAGGACTAGAGATTTAAAAGAATTGAATATTTAGTATTTTAATGAGATTCTCAACTGATGATATTAATTCTTTAAATTATGTCTAATTCAGCTTAATTGGGACAAATTCTCGTTTATTTTTGATCAAATTGGAAAACTTTTCTTTCATTTTGTTCAATAGTGACAAATTCTCTTTTTTCAATAAAAGGAGAGTTTTTCTGAATCGATCTGAAATGTTCAGATAAAAAAAATTTGTTCCAAATTCATTATTATAGTTTCACTTTTTTATTAAATAGTAGTATAGTATAGTATAGTATAGTGGTTTATTGCAACGCATAAATGCGTAAAATCTGACAACAGATTATGTGCAAAAAATGTTATGACGGTTTTTGTCTATTTTTGCTTTAAAACACAGGTAATAATTATAAGCCAAAAAAGATTAATTAGGTATTTTTTTTGTATATAAAAAATATATTTTGATTATATTATTATTTTTTTGTTCTTATTAGTTAATTTGTGTAATTTTTTCTAAAAAATAACATTAGATAAAAAAATTTGCTCCAAATTCATTATTATAGTTTTATTTTTGCATCAAATAAACACAGGTAATAATCATAAGCCTTTTTTTTTCAATACTCGGGGTCTATGTCTCGGCATGCATCAAACATGCTTCTTCGACTATTAATGCAAGTCTTTTTAAGCAAGATAAAAGGTAATCACAAGCTAAAAGTTAAAAGATTAAGAATCATAATCTTTTTTAGTGTCTTTTTTCTTTTAATTTTTAATACCAATAAACAGTATTGTCAAATTGACATTTTCATAAACATCATTAGTAAATTTAATTAATATTAAAAGTATGAATCAGACTAGTAAATAATATTGATTTTTATTTTTAAATTACTTTAAATACTAAAATAAAAATAATTTCTGATAACAGCTTAAAATATTTTCCAAATTATATTTCCCAATTGCCACCTCATTATTTTCTCCTTTTTTCCTGAGCCATCAGATATTTTAAAATATGAACCCTATTACTCTTTTTTTAATTTTATCTATTTTTTTTTCTTTTTTGAATTATACTGAATTTTATTTAAATAAATAATTTTCTAATTTTTGAAATTTTTTAAAAATTTTTAATACTCATCCCATGCACTAGTTTTTGTTAAATGAAACGTTCCATCTAAAGAAAAATAAAGCACGGAGCAAGCAATTTTTAGAAAAAATAAATTAATTTAAAAATTGTCTAAATAAAAAATATTGCAAACGGATTTAAAATAAATTTATTTAAAAAAAAATAAAATTGACAACCAAGTAAAATTCTATTTTAACTCGTTCATATTTGTTTGTAAAGCCACCGAGAAATATTTGTGATCGGTGGAGTTTCGCTTTTTGGATTTTTTAAAACACATACCTAATAGCTCTTCTCGATATTTCTGAGATGACAGTCCATAAAGCAAGAAATTAATTGCATTATTTGAATAGATTAGAAAATGAACCAAAGGTTGGACAAAGCTGTTTTCACTAGTTCTTCCCTTATACAGGACAAAAAGTATGCAATAAGGTAATTGACTGATCAAAAAGTAAAAATTGGTTAATAAAAGCATGTAAAGAATTTGACGATTTCGACGCAATCGTTTATAAAAATTGCTTTTTTGATATTCATTATTTTTATTTATTAATCGATTGAAATAATTTTTGCTTTTATTGTGAATTCGCATCAAAATAATAAAAGAGCATATGCTCATGACTGTGAAAGGTATCAACGAGTAAACAAATATGTCGATCCAAAGCCAAATATAATTAAGGAAGTAGTTATAGAATGAATTTGGTAGGGGAAAACATATGTATATGGATTCGTCTCTAAATGGGAGCAAAATTAATTTTTTTGATGAGTTTTCCGTATAATTATTTCCTTGAAATTGAACGATTTTTGGCTCATAATCTTCCAGAATGTCTGCCTTATAACTCAAATCAATGAAAAAAAAATAATGAATATTTAAAATTGCCAAAAAAAACACTAAAAAAAAAATGACCAAATCAACTCGATGTAAGTTTTCACTAATCAAACAGTTGAATTGAAATCTATGCGAGTATATATTTGATCTATCAAAAGAAATTATTGAGCCGGCTTTCTTTTGATTTTTATTTGCCTTTGAACAGAACGAAACTAAATTTTTGTTTGTAATAACTAATGCTCGGTCAATTGATATAACCATTAGGATAATACTGCTTATTTGAGTCAAAAAATATGTCAAAAATGTATGAAATTTACAAATAAAAGCTGAATGTGAGCGAATTTCGATTTGAAATCCAAATCGAGCTAGAGCCTCTGATGAGCATACTAAAAGAACCAACAAATCTGAAATGGATAAGTAAAGCAAAAAACGAAATGTTGAGCCTTGGCGCATCTTGTATTTACTAAAAACTATTATGTTAAATGAATTTCCGATAATTCCTATAGTGATGATAATTGAAAGTAGAATTGTACTCAACTGGTTAGTTGGATATTTTTCATCTTCATCTTCAAAAAGAGTGCTTTGATTTGAATTGAAAAGCAAATGGAATGGATCTATTTTTTTAGGGATCATGTTTTTAGTCAATATTCAACTGACTACGAATAAAAAATGTATTATAAATCTTTTCTAAAGTTTAAAATAAATTATTTTTAAATTAAATTTTAACAATTTTATTCTATATAAATGTTAACCCAGATTCTAACCCATATTTTCTATAAATTAAACTAAAATTTAATCTTTATATTTTTTTTTGTAAAACGAATAAAAATTTTAAATGATCTGAGTTCAGATAAAATTAAAATAAATAATTTAAATCGTTCTCAATAATTCAATTATACAGAAAGTACATAAATAAGTGATAAAAATTGATTTTTTTTTAAATCTTAAATTTTTTATAAAATTTTAAAAAACAACAAACAATAATACCCAATTTATTTAAAATCGGATTTTAAATTAAAAAGATAAACCAATACTATGTATCATTTAGTTTAAATCAAACATGATTCTTTTTGGATTGAACAATCAACTCATTTGATAAAAATAGGAATAAGATTCAAGCATTAAATTTCTATATTGATATTTTTTAGAATTTATTTAACTAATTCCGATTTGAAAAAATTTAATGAAATTTTCTTACGAAAATAGACCGAAAATTTTTGCCTTTGAATTTACAATCACTAAGAGTATTCTTAAAATGTTAAAAAAAAAAACAACTTGGGAATTTTTTTGATGAAAAAAGCTTTTAAATTACAAAATTGTTTGAAAATTTTGTTTGATCTAAACCACATATACTAAATTAATCATAAAATTTGCTTCTGTTATTAAAATAATTATACATTTTTACAAATTGCTCAAAAATATCAAAAATTAAATGCTCCAGACTAAATTTATTATTATTTGGTTGATTAAAAATATCATTTAAATTAAATCATTTTCTTCACTCAAAGGACTAAAAAAAATTAGAAAATAATAAAAACAACTAAAATGTGAGCTTAGAATTTAGAAAAAGAATTCAATCATATTCTTATTATCTGCTAATTAAAAATAAATTAAATTAAAATGCTTTTTATTTGATAAGATGTAAAAAAAAATATCTCAAATATTAAGTCATGATTAAAAATCTCTTCTTGGTTGATTTAATGAATCTAAATAGATTCAAATTAAACTAGAAATGATAAAAAAAGAATTAAAAGCGTAAGTAAACTCATTTTTTTTATAAATATTAAATTAGTCTCGCAAATTAAAGAATTTAATGAGCTGAATCTATGAAAAAAAATAGATTACCAGTTTCTCACGAGCATAATTACATTATCAAGTCAACTGTTAAGTGATTAAGATGCATCGCTGGATTATAAAACAATTCAATGTTAAAAATACTTATGAATATCAGAATAATCAATAAAGATTCTGGATATATTGAGGATTTAGTAGGCACTTCGTTGCAACTAAACTAATCAGCTTAAAATTGCATTAAATTTGAATCCAAGTTTGACATCACACATTGGTAAATGTATCATATAAAAACAAAATGGCTTAAATTAAGACTAAGATAATCTTAAAAAATATTTTGCATGACAAACAAAAGTTACACACTATTTATTTATTTTTGAACATAAAAACTAATCGAATTAGATAGTTAGTTTCATGTTTAAAGATCATGGAAAAATGCTTGAGGCTTTTCTATTAATTCTCAATACCACGAAATTTTACTTCCCGCTAGCTCTTAAAAATAATTTATATTTCACAATACTTCTAAGCCTGAGCATCTTAATATTTTGCTGTCTTATTTTTTTTTTAATTTAGCCAATTTTTACATCTAAGTTAATCACTATTAGTGATTTTTATAGAGTCAGTTTTGTGATTGTAATAATAAATAAATTCCTAAATTTTTAATCTAAATGTATCTAATTATTTCTGCTTAACCATCAATTTCAATTAATCAAAAAAAAGGCGAAAGTAAAAGAACAAACATTCGTTTTTTTAAAACTTAATTGAAATGAAATTATTAAAATTATAACCAAAAAAGCAGACAAGCTGAATCAATCAAGGTGTCACATTAAAGAATCTAAAATTACAAGAAATGCTATTTGAAAAAATATTGACGCTTTTTCATCAATTTTTAAAATCTTATTACAGATTTAAAAGAAATTTTATTAGGTATTAAATATTAATATTATAGATAATTTAAAATTATAAAAAATAAAAAAATCAAACATGAGATTAAAGATTGATAAATACAATAATTTATCATTTTTGATTACTTTTAGACTACAAAACGTAAATAAATAACATTTAATTTTTTTTTTATTAGAAATTTTTTTTAAATTGATGTTTTAATTAAAAAAAGTTTTTAAAATAAATTGATTTATTCTTAAACATTCAATTTCTACATTCACTTAAAATCTTAAATCAAACTTATCTAAAAATATAGTGATTTTTCTTCTTTCAAAACTTAATCTCTATTCCAATCGGCCCAAGCTCCACCAAAATCATTTATCAAATAAGTAAATAAAGTTTATAACTAAACGACTTTAAATGCCTAGATTAAAAAATTAATGTTAAATTGAAAATAGAACAAAAGCTTTCTAATAAAATATTATAAAAAAATTCAATTTTAAATTGATTATTTCAAATTATTCAAGCAAAAATAATTTTCTTATGGTTTTTCTTCAAGATTTTTAGCTAGTAAAAGCCATTTTTTAATAATTTTATTTCTAAGTAATAAAATTCAAGTTCAAATTTTTCAAACAGGGGTTTAAAAACCCTCCGAGCGTTCTACTGTTTATAACAAAATCCTGTGTTAATTTGGAATTTTGATTAAAAAAAAAATTCAAAAATTTGCGCTGATTTAAAAATAACCAAGTAAGTAAGAAAAAAGCTTTAATTATGTCATTAGTCATTAACTAATTGAATTAAATAAAAAATAATAAGCTTCAAAGGGTTTAAGACTGAAAGCTTGACTAAAAACCAGTTTTGGATTTAATTTTTTTAAACTAAGTTTGTTTCCCTAGATGTTGTACTATTAACATATTGTCTAGCTTGTTCTTACAAATGTTCTTTGATTTTCAGATATTACATAAGGAGGAAATCGGTCCCAATTTTCAAAAGCTTTTTTCAATATAAAATTTTTTCTTTGATATATATTTTTAAATTCGACCCTTGTTCGCCTATGTCCTCGAATGCTTTTTGCTAGTCAACTAATTTAAACATCAATGAATTCGTTAATTCGTTAGAATTGTCGCGATTCAATCGATTTGCACAATAGAATTGTGCAAATCGACTGGACCCAAACCATTATTAATATTGAAATATTCAATGAGATTTCAAGCGCTCCAAGTCATTCATCATTTGAAAATTTTCTTCTACAATCCTTTACCAACTTCGTATGTTTGATTTGATCTTTCTTTAAATTATTAGTTTTTTGTGTAATTCAGGCCGCTACACAACTTTTTCGCCATTAATAAAAAATAAACAGAATTATTAAAATTTTGTTGAAGAGTATTTAAATAAAGCAGATTCTTGATATTAGAGATTTTTTAATTGATAATCGAAAATGATCCTTTTTAGTATGATTATTTCATGTTAAAATTTAGACCTCACCATGCATCATTTACAGCTTTATAAAGAATGTTTTTCATAGATTATTTTCAAAAATTGAGAAACGAATTCTAGTATTTGATTGAAACGCTAGTTTTAATAAAAATTTATTTGTTAAAGTTGATATTCTCCGAAAAAAAATCTATTTGCTTTGAAGAATTTTCATTTAAAAAAACCAACAAAAATCTAAAAATAATCACTAGATTCAAATGTAATTAAAATTTAAATTTTTAAATTTGTCTAAATTTAATCTTTAAAATCAATCAAGAAAAAGTTAAAAATTTGCTGATTCGTATCATTAAAACTAAACAAACAAAATTTATTAAGAATTAAATATCGCATGATTTAATCCTAATCGGATTATTTTTCTCTAATTGCATTTAATTCAAATCTTAGCCTTAAATACATAATAAAAAAAATAAAATTGGTAAATAGAGTTTAAGATTGCAAAGAAAATATTTTATCGATCTAATAAAAATGTATATTAAGAAATAATATTTCAAGAAAATTTTCTAATAATGAATTATAAAATTAATTAAAAATTAAATATTTTTCGAATAAGTCTCGGTTGGTTATGAGCAATTGAATGCTATTTATTGTCAATATTGAAACTATGAGAGAAAATATCTTTCTTTATCTCAAAATAAAATTATTTTATTCTAAATTCTGTTTCCTTTAAAATTCTTATGTTTTTATCTCTTTAAATTTAAAAAAAGAACATTTTTGATTTTGTCAGAATCAGTTTTTCACAGTGAGTTTCGCACTCTAATGAAGCTTGATTTAAATATAAATGAATCATTAAAGATCATGCTCAAAAAATCAAATTTATAAAATAAATTATAGCATAAAAATTTGAAAAATACTCTATTAATTACCATTTGCTTTAATGAGTAGGCTCTAAACCATGTCAATTCCAGAGCAATTTTAAAATGTCTTTTAAACCAAAAATAAAAATAATTAATTTAGTAAGTAATTTAAAATTCTAATAAAATAATTAGATCGGAATTCAGCAAAACAAAATTTGAGCTAACATAGACAAAATAGAATCAAAGATAAATTTTCGTTTTATTTAAAATAATTCTTGAATGCATTAGAATCTGCATGAAATTATATTTAGAAAATGATTTCCTGACTGATTTTAATATCGTCTTTAATACTGTTTGAAAAAATCTTTCCCACCGGTAAAAATAATGAGTTTTTTGATGAATAGAATTTTAATTTATTTCAGTTAATAAGTCCTTTTTATCATTTATCATTCATCTTAAGGAAAATATCAGAATGAAATTCAATTTATTAAATAAAAATTATTAAATATTTTTGATAATATAGCAAAAATATTGATATCCTATGTTTTTTCTTAAATAAGATATATTCTTATAATTCATAAAAACAAATTAATTCGGTTTATAAATAAAATGAATTTAATAATTAGAAAAAAATAACAAAAATAAAGTAATAATAAATAAAACAAAATAAAAAAAAAATAGTTTTCAAAAATTTTGAGTATTAATCACACCAAAATTAATTAGATTTTCATTTTTCTCATCTTGAAAACTTTGATTGAAAAAAGTTTAAATTAAAACAACCATGAAGCTATCCCAAGATGTTAAAAATTATTGGAAAAAAAAATTTAATAGCACATTTTTTCTATATAGTTATTTTAAGAATTAAGAAAAAATAACTAAATTTTAAGCAGAAAATAAATCATAATTATATTTTGGTTTTCTTTTAATTCGCTTATTTATTAAATATTTTAGTATTTTAATACTCATTTTATTACTCAAATAAAGTTTGTATTTTAGATCCTTGAATGTTAAAAAATCTTGTGGTGGCTATAAAATAAATAAAACACTTAATAATGTGAAAAACTATTTTTAAAATCATCATTCTACAAGTTTTTTTAAAAAAAAAAATCTTCTTAAATAATATAGTGTAGCTTTGAATTAACTATAAAATTGAGAAGAAAAAAATTAATTTAAACTAAAGATGCCTTTTTAGATTATATTTTTTTTCTACAACAAAGAAAAGACAAAAAATATGTTTTAATTTTCTAAATCAATTATCAACTACATCATTTAAAAATGCAAAATATTACTTAACAACTATTCAATAATTTTAATTGAAATTGAATGAAATAAATTAATATATTTATATATAGTAATGGGAGTAGTTTTACTGCGGCATAATATGACGTGCATCAGACATATCTTGTGGCATTTTTAAAAAAAAATCAGTAGAATCAAAATTTTGCGTTTTTAGATGATCAAGGCCAAAAATCTGATAAATTTTAAGCCATTCAAGGTCTGTTTGAATCTTAACTCATGAAAATGTTCATTCTAAATGACTTTTTTCTAAATATCTAAATAAATAGTTTTTAAAATGAAAAAATAAAATAAATTTAAGTCAAAACACTTGAAATTGGTTCTTGAAATCTTTCTCTTTTTTGTATTCATCATTTCTGCTTAATTGTTCACTTTCTCATAGTACATTATTATATTAACTAAGAAGACCAAAGAGCATAATAATTTATTATATTTAAAGAAAGAATATATTCTGCTTTTTTTTTAAATATAATATTGAAAGCAATTTTAAAAATATTTTTTTAAGTAATACTAATAATTTTTTTCGTTATTTTCGTCAATAGATGTAGATTTAGTTCAAGCCACGTGATTATTGAGTTATGATTATCAATAACGAAAAGAATCTCAAGAATTTGAAGATTTAACTAAATTATTCATAGCATAATATTCTTATTTAATACTCTAACTAACATATTGCTATTTTTAACAACTTTTGATAAGTGAAATTGCTTTTTAAATTAAAAAATAATGTTGACAAAATTTGATCTTTTCCAAATTTTCATTTATAAGGCTATTTTTTTTTAATTTTTTAAATTTTTTTAAATTTTTAAAATTTAAATACCTTAAAGTATTTAAAATTAGCGGAAAAATATGATATTTAGAAATTTGAAAAATATGTAATTTTATGAAAAGAAATATTTTTAAAAATCTTTAAATTTAGTTTGAATTATTAAAAATTGATAAAAATACATAATTAAATTTGATTAATCATAAAAATTTTTTTTTCTCTTCAAATTTTCTTTGAGTATACTTTTTTGACAAATGCTTTAATAAACCAAGTGTTTAAGGTTTGAAATACGTTTAATTACTCTCCAGACTTTTTTTTTAATTTAAGATCACTTTTTAATTAAGATGAAAAGTACTTGAACAATTTTTAACAACTCTAGAATAGACTTCCGTAGAGACGCACTATTTTGGTTAAGTATTCCATTTTAGATACGACTTAAAAAATTGTATTGTCTTTTCATTTTTGTATTTTTCTATTAAAAATATATGATAACTAGAATATTTGTATTTTTGAATTAGAATAAATTATTTATTAAAAATTTTCATTTAAAATTGTATAGCTTATAAAAATAGAATACATTCCAAGATTTTGATGTTTATAATCCGAGATTATCCTTAGAACTAATGATTTATAGTTTAGCTATGATGAAAAAATCGCTTATTACCTTTTTTAAGGGCTCAGGATATTTTTTACCTTCTGAGATATCTGGTTTAAATATTAAAAGGAATGGATATAATCCAAATTTTTTTAAATTAAAGTTTAAAAATTGTGTCAAAGATTTCCTTTTTTTTATTTCATTTTCTTTAAATTTCTAATTATTTTTCAAATAAATTCTTTAATTTTTTTCTTACACATTTAGTCTGTTTTTAAACTATTATTTGTCTTTAGTCATTCTTAGTTGCTTCAAATGAGCTACATGGCGTGAAGAATTTTGAAAGATTATCTAGATTAATTTAATAAAAAAAAAATTATATAATTTTAATATCTAAATTAAAATCAATGGAAAAAAAATTGAAATTTAAAATAAAATAGGTGCAGTATTGTTTCTTTTAGATAAATATTTGAAAATTAAGATTTAACTCAATTTGCCTCAAGTGTAATTCTTCTTCAAAAAAAATAATTGCACAATCGAAGAGAATTTTTTTTGTATCTTAATTAAGCTTTAATTGGAATTTTTTTTAAATTTAATTTCCCTAAAACAATTGATGACCCATTTTTGGAACAAGATTGGAAGATAATTCACTTGGTCTAGAATTTGGGCGAGCAATCAAGCAATTCAAGTATGTTAATCGCATCAATCTTTGAAATAAAGAAATAAGATATTTATTTAAATGGCTGGTTTAAGATGCATGAAATATTTCAAAATTTCAAAAGTTTTTTCTAATTTAATATCTGTATATAAGCTTGCAGCTTCATGATATCTTAATTAAGCAAATTTTCTTTTTTTGTTTCAAGCTAATTTAGCGATCTATTTCGAAAAATAAAAATTAAATTATTGATATTCTAGTTAATTGTTTGCATAAGGCTCGATCAAATCTTGATAAGTCTTTGTTATGATTAGCTTACAATTAAACGAACCACCCAACGATAACAAATAGATATAACCTTAGTAAAATTGATGGATTGGTTAAATTTATTTTCGTTATAAAAAAGAAGTTAAACAGTTTTTTTAACGAAATGTAAAAGTAAATTTTCTGCTCACTATTTTAATAAATTTAAGATGAAATAAAAAGCATCTAATAGAGTTTCAATTCAATTCAATTAATTTACTAGGCTAAATTTGAATCGGGCAAAAGGAATTAACTTAAAAAAAATACTTCAATTAAATATAAATTTTAATTTTAATCCATAAATTAGAAAGCATTGGAAAAATCACGAGACCATTTGTCATCAAACATTTTAGTTGTACTTAAATAGGTTTTTCGTTCTGCATTTGATTTTAATATCAAGCCATCTAATCACTTAAAATCAAATAAAATTTTTCCACTTAAAAATTCGACCGTGTTTGGTCATAATTTTTTGAAAAATTAAAATTTGGTTTTTTACAATAATTTAGGGCTTTAATTTATATTTTTTGTTTCTCTATGATAGCAACTAGTTTGATCAAGAAATTTAGAAAAAAATATGTTTAAATTTTATCACTTCAATTACTTTACTTAAATTCCAATACTAAGTGTAAAAATCTTAAGTCAAGTGTTTGTACTTAATTTTTGAAAAAAAAGCATACTAGACACATTAGACTTATTTCTGAAAATATTTCAAATTAAAATAATTTCCGTTCAAGCAAAAATTATGCAAAGTATCTTAAAACAAGAGGTTTTTATTACTCAAAATAAAATTTTTATTGTTTTAAATTTAAAACGAAAAAAAAATATAATTTTAGAAAAATATCTATTTATAATATCTTATTATATGTAAGCTTGCGTTTGAGATTTTAGAGAATTGGATCGGGTCTAACCCTAGTTCATTGTAGGAGGAACATGTCTTTTTGTATTTGTAACGTGTTTTTTCCTAAATTGTTTCTAATCCCTTAATATGATATTTTCGTAGTAAAAAGATACGAAAAACTTGTTTTTTAACATTTCGCTTTTCAAAATTAAAATATTCTTTGTTTGATTTTTTTATTTCTGATTTAATATTTTAGAAAAAAAAATTTTGAATGAAACAAGATTACATGACAAAATTTAGACAAAGTATTTCAAAGTTCTCATGCAAAAAGGTTAAATAAATCATGATGGAACAATGCTTTTGATTTCTTTTGTTCTTAAATATAGACTTCATAATTATTTTTTATTAAAATACCAATAAAAGAAATAAGCTTAGAAGCATGAGTATATAGGAATAAGTTTTGTTTTTATTTTGCAAATATAATAATAAAACTCAAATTTAATTGTCTATAAAATCAAAATATGATATTTACGCTTTTTTCTATTATTATTACAACTTAAAGTATCTCGTCAATTGTTTCATCAAAATGATAAATTTAAGATCTAGAAAAAATATCAAATATGTCCGAAAAAACTAAATTCAAGATAGAGTCAACCTTAAGCATGATATGCAGATGCCTTTTTTGTTTTATTTTTTTTATCATTAATAAAAATGTCTTGTTTGAGAACCGCAGTGGGGCTATTTGTAATAAATCGATTTTTTTCTCGTATCATATAGCGAAACAAAAATAATCAAAATTGATTTTGTCGAGAACCTTTGCCTCCATGTTCCAGCTAAATATCGTCTATAATTTTATCTAGGATTTATCGTTTGCTTGATAAGAAGAAATTTAGCTTTTTTTCAATAAAAATTATTGCCTTATATTTTTTTAATGCATGTTTTTTTAAAATTTCTGCTTTCAATTATCTTTGGATTTTGTTTATTTTTAAAAATTCAACACATACATCATCTTTTATTGGATTCATGTTTTCTAATATTTAAGATTTTTTTTTTTAATTTCATTTTCAAAAAATTCATATTAAGAGTTAAAAAAATAGATTTCATAGTTTAAGGAATTGAATTTTCCTTTTGCATATAATTTTAGCCATTTGTTTATCTGAAATTTTTCATTAGAAAAAAAAAACTTTTTTTGACTCATACCTTAATTAATTTTCTACTAAATTTTCGAGAATTTTTTTTTCAAAATGCTAAAAATTTACTTTCTCACTAAAGTTTTAAAAATATTATGAAACTATCATCTCAGTTTTTGAATTAATCTTTTATTCAAATAATATGTTCTCTACAAATAAAAATTTAAATTTTAACAATATGCAAGGTGATCGAAAAAAATATAGATTATTGTTAAGATAGCTAATGTTAACGATCATTCAATTTGAAAAGCATAAAATTTACTTTGAAATAGTGACTTTAAGCTTTAGCTAGGCTGGTTCATTTTAACCATCTTAAAAAGAGAGACCATGCTATAATGATCGTATAATTTGATATTAATATGTATTTTTGAAAAAAATATAATTACACTCGAAATCTCATCAAATGATATAGAAAGACCCAAGTAGATTAATAGGTAATTTAATGGTTTTTACAGTCTGGCTTTAATAAGATAATTTTCGCCTTCAAAATATCAATCAAACGTAATGTTTTTTTTTTAAATATTTATTTTAAAATAAATTATAGTTTCTCTCTAATGTAAATTAAATTGTGAAGAGTATTTCTAGGAGACTTTTGTAAGCGCTTGGGTAAATTTTCTTATTGTAAACATGGCTTAGCTAGTTTAGCTTAGGCTTTATTTATTTGTTTAAAAATAATTAGATAAGACGAATAATAGAGAAAATGATCCTTAAGCTGGTTTTTACTCTAGGGTTTAGTTATAATGATCTTTCTTCTTTTTTTTTTGAATTGCTTTTCAGTGATCTTTAGTGAACTAAAAGTTAATTAATACTGGATTCAGAATCTTTAGAATATATTCAAATAAGTCATAAATTTAAGTTGATTTTTTAGCTTGAGACTTTGAAGGTAGATTTTTTTTCCAAGAAAATTATTATCAAAAATTATCAAATTTGATAAAAACATTAATAAAAATGAAAAAGATTAATTCATTAAAAGAATTTAGTAAAACATAGTTTAAAAAAGCAATTAAAATAATGAAATAAAAGTAAATTTATTTCTTTTGTTTGAATAAAATTATTTTTAAAGAAAACCATTACAAAAAATTTTTCAAAAAAGATAAATTTAAAAAAAAAAATAGTTTTGTCAACTAGCCTAAGTATTTCATTCTTTTAGTTTAGTTTGAAATGGTATTAAATTTTTTATTTTAGTTTTTTTTTTTTCAAAAAAAAAAATTTTTTTTAAATTTTTATTCATTTAATGCAACAAAAAAATGCATAGCTTAATTCACCTAAACAAAATTTACCTATTGTTTACTTTTGAATCTTAATTCCTTGATTCAAAGGGTTTTTGTCAAGATTCTTAAGTTTCAAATACATTTATTTGGCTTCAATATAAAATGTTGAAAATTCAAAAACACCATATAAAAAAAATATTTTTTTTTTGAGATTCTTTTCAATTTCTCAGTAAATAAGATTTTTAAATCATCAAAATGAAACTGACGTTAAAATAAATTAGTTAAATCATTGAAAGATTTGATAAATTTTCATTTTTTAATTAATTTATTTTCTTTTTTAAAATTAATTTAATTCGACTAGAATTAATAAAATGTCTAGAGGTTGACACATTTTTTGGTCTTCTAAATTTAAGCGCGACATCTTTTAATTATGTATGTGAGCAAAATCAAATAACAGGTCTTTTGACTCACGTGTTCTTTAATGGCGTGACTTTTAACTGCAAATAGAAAACATAAATTTTAAACTAATTTAGAAAATAGCATTAAAAAAAATGCTACATTGACAACAAAATGTCCAACACCGTTCTATTATCACCAACGACATATCGCAGCCAATCGAACGCCCAACCTGGCTTTGGATCAAATGTGAGTCGTCTTAAGAGCGTTTTTTTTCAAAATCAAACTGACAATGAAAACACGCCACCGGCCACTTTGAAGCATCAGTCCAGATTGAATGGCGACAGCTTGGTAAATCAGCTCACTAACAAGCTTCAATCAGGCAACAGCCGTAGTCGTAGTTTATCCACTCCTAGAAATTCGAATACCGAGTCCATAATTAACAGAATAAATTTGCTAAAAAATGTAAACAAGACTGAAGATTCGCCGAAAATTCAGCATGTTGATGACAGCAACACAGATCACTTGACTCGATTTCAGTCTGCAAAGGCACTATTCGCTCGAATGGAGTCCGAGTCAGCCAAAATGACCCAGTCACTAAAAGTAAATCCTCGTAGTTTCAATCCTAGGCGAAGTTTAAACAGTTTTTCTCCAAAGGAAGAGAAAAAATCATCAAAGCGTTTAACCATGGGTTCTGCAAACGATTTGGATGATATAAAAAGCGAAAACATGACAGAGTCACCAGAGACACCGCGTCCCAGATCGACTAATCGTTCTTGGTCCAAACTTGGCTCGCAAAAATCGTCAGAGACTTCGTCGCCTACTTCATCAAACACGTCGACATCAAATTTGTCCGATAAAACAGAAACCGAAAATAAGCCCGTCACAGAGGAAACAAAACTGCCCGAGATTATATCAGAAGAAGACCACTCAGATTGTGTAGATACATCAGATTCTGCATATTACGAAATACCAGGTATCGACGACAATTTTGACCTCGATCAGCATGATGATGAAATTAAAAAACGACGAGTAAAATTTTCTCGTAATCCGATTAGAGTTTATTCGACGTTTTCAGCTTCGGATTACGATAGGAGAAATGAAGACATCGACCCAATAAGTGCTTCGGCAGAATTTGAACTTGAAAAACGAATAGAAAAAATGGATGTGTTTAATGTTGAATTAGAGCGAGGCACAGAAGGCCTTGGTTTAAGCATAATTGGCATGGGAGTCGGAGCTGAACATGGTTTGCAAAAATTGGGCATTTTTATAAAAACTATAACTCTGAATGGAGCAGCAGCCAGAGACGGCCGACTTAGTGTCGGAGACCAAATAATTGAAGTAGATGGAGTGAGCCTTGTTGGAGTAACTCAGACACTTGCAGCTGCTGTGTTGCGCTCAACACAAGGTTTGGTGAAATTCATGATTGGTAGAGAGAAAATCGATGAGAGTAATGGAGAAATTTCCGAAATATCCCGATTGATACAGCAGTCTTTGGACCAGGACAGGATGAAGGAGGACTATTTGGCCAAGCAAGCTCAAATGGCTTCTCAGTCTCATTTGAACACTCATTTGCAGCAAAACGCAAACAAAAATTCCATACAGGACCAAGTCGAAACTAGCGAAACAATCGAACATTATGAAGAAAAACACGATGGTGATGAAAAAATTGAACTATTTGAGCTAAGAGCTAAGCTAAGTGACTTTGAAAAACAGAACGATTCTCTAAAACAAGAACAAGATAGATTGAGTAAAAGATGTATGCAGCTGCAACAAACTGAATTGCAGACTGCTCTTGAATTAAATGGACTTAAGCAGCAAATTCAACAGATGATCGAACAATATTCCGAGTTGGATAGGAAATTTTGTCAGAATTTGGAAAAATTGAGACTTTATGAAAAAAGGTAAATGGTTTGTTTTATTTATGATTTTTTTTTTGTAATCTAATAAACATCAAGTTTTAAATTTGTTTAATAATTGTAGAAAAACGAAAATTTATTAAGGGTTTTTTAAAATCCATTTTTTTTATTTATGAATACAAAGGCCTAAACAGTAAATAGTTAATTTCAAAAAAAGAATTTTTTTAAAACCAAACTAGATAACTGGCTTAATAAATATTATCTAAAAACAAAAGGAGCTTTTGGACTCTTTTGGCCGCCGGTCTGATCGTCATATTGGCCGCCACCCAACACTAATTTTCATTACTAAAATTTGAATATTTTCAATCCGATTCATCCTTTTCAATTAAAAAAAAAAATATTTTCTATTTTGATAAACATAATGTTATTTTTCATATGATTAATTTTAATTTTATCTAAAAAGAAAATATTTTTGTTTTTGTATCTCAGATTTTGAGAATCATCAAGTATTTATTTTAAATAAAAATGGCTCAAAAAGAGTCTGAGGAATTTTTAATAAAAAAATCATTTCATTTGATTATTTTTTTTCTAGAGTAGTTTGAATTTATCCTTTAACTATTTCCAAATTATAGATTTTCAACAATAAATAAAGAAAACTATAATAATAAAATCGAAATTTTATTTTTTAATTTTCTTGACAGGATATTTTGCAATGAAATGATTTAATATTTTTAATTTGTTATAGATATTCAAAATTTTTACATTTAAAAAATATCAAAATTGCGAATCAATCAAAAAAAATTATCTTTTTCATTATTTTTTCTTAATCTATCAAATAATCATTTTTTTTTTTTATAAAGAGATGAAGAAAAATCCAAGGAAATCGATTTGCTTAAAGAAAAAATCGAACACTTGAGTTCAAGTAAAAGTCCAATTTACGAAGCTTCATATAAACAATGCACATCTAGCTATACACTGAGACAAATTCCACCGCCGCCACTGCCACCTATGAGCTCAGTGATCAATCAGTTAAAAAAAGTAATGCCAGTTCCGACTAGTCCACCGCCACCAATACCTCAAACCGACTCAGACGATTCAAATTTCAATTGTTTGCGTCCGACACCAATGCTTGACAATGAGCCTTCTAAATTCAAATCCTCGCTAATAAAACGTGGATCTCTCGCTTCAAGACAACTACCTCAGCAGTCGACGCAAAATTCAAGCTTTCAGTACAGAAATATAATTGTCAAAATGAACTCGACAAGACGAAATAATCAAAATAGCCAAGAAGATGAGACTGATACAGATGATCTAGAGAGAAATAATGATCAAAGTGAAAATACCGAGGAAGAGGAGTATGTAGATGACGATGATGGTGAATTTGAGCCAAGAGTTGAAGAAGAATATCAGATTGATACTACAAATAGACTAAACGGAATTAATATGATGTCCAACTATCAAAATTATTCGTTAAACAGCATAAACTCAACTTCTACACTTTATACATCTAGTCTTGTCAATTCAGGATCCATTAATTGTCAGAATAATCAAATAATGAGTTTTACGCAACCAATTGAAGACTGGTCATGTGAAACAGTAGCACAATGGCTGGATATAAACGATCTGTCCAAATATAAGAGTAGTTTTTTAGAGATGAGAATTGATGGTGAAAAATTACTGCAACTTGACTCGAATAAATTTAAACAACTTGGTGTTAAATCACAAGACAAAGATTTTTTGAAAATGAAAGTTAGAGATTTAAAGCAAAGCGAATATGATAATACAATGTTGAACAAATTTATCCTAGAACAAAATAAAATGAAAAAAAAATTAAAATCATAGACTAATTTGATTGTGGCGATTTATGATACTAAAATTTTATTGATTGATTTAAAAATTTCGATCCGTTTAAATGTATATTTAATTTAATCTATTACTCATTTGCTGCTTAAAGTTCAAGTTTTTATATAGGAATTGAGCCTATTGTTTTGTGTATTTTATCTGATAAAAATTTTTTAACAAAAACTTATAATTTTTTTTTTTGAATATTTGTTTTCATATGTAATTCATGCTTCTTTATATTTAGAATATTTACAATTTAATTTAAAATTATTAATTTAATAGATAATCGATTAATCTATTGCAATCAAAAGAAAGATATCTTTTTTTTTAAACTTAAAATAAAAAAAGGTTATTTTATCTTTTTTTTTGTATGTTCATTTTTCGTCAATAAAGATAATTTATGATATAATTTTTTTTAATTAAAACGTAAGTATTTAAAGCAACCTTATCTTATTTTAAATTTTTTTAAAAAGATTATTTCAACATTCATTTCAATAAAGCAACTAAGTGTCAACTTATTATTATTATGTGAAGTTTTTAAAAAAAAATTTTTAATATTTGAACAGAAATTAATTTTATTCAGTTTTTAAAAATCATTTGATTTTTCATATTTTTCATATTGAACTTCAACGGTTTAAAAACACCATTAATTTATTATTATTTTTTTTTTAATAGTTCAAAATTTAGTTTGAACTCGAATTAAATTTAAATTATGACTTGACTTAAGACTTGTGACTTAAAACTAAAAAGGAGTTAAAAAAAGAAATCAATGAAAATCTATGCTTTGTTAACCTAAATCGTCAAACGAAGCTTGAGGAATGGACCACACAAGACAAAAACAAACAAAGACAAGTTGACAAAAATAAAAAATTAGTTGAAAGAAATATACATTATGTATTTCGAAGGATGATTTGATGATTCCGGACTAAGAGCTAAAAGAGCATGAAGAGATATAAAATAGATAATTAAATTACAATGGTGAGTCAAAAAATTTCACTTTTTTTTTAATCTTTTTTAATTTATCAATAAAAAAAGTACTAGCTAGTATTCTTTAAAATATAAACCATTATGCTTTAAAATATTAGTTATAACTAACAGAATTCTTTTTTGAGAAAATTTGTGCTCTATTCTGGATTAGGAAGAAATAAAATCCTTTCCAGATCTTTTATTTTTACCATCGATCTTCTTGCTGTATGAATTGTTGCGTTATGATGAAGAAACAAATTAAGCTTTCGATTAATCAATGAAAGATATTTGGGACTATGAAAACAGTAAACTTGTTTAACACTGGAACGAGGGGTTTTTTAGACCCCTTTTTGAAAAATTGAAACTTGATTTTACCGCAAATAAATAAAATTTTAAAGACGGTTTTTATTGTAATTTTTTAGAAAATGAATAAATTTTCAAAGAAAATGTTAAATTTATCTTGATAACTTTATTTGAAATTTTAATCAGCCGGGCTTTCTAGTGTTTAAAAATGATTTGAATCGAATTATCATGGAGTAATACATTTTGAGCTGGTACCACAAAAATTAAAACTAATGTAAGCTTAAAGAAAAATTTTAGTAGTAGCAGTCGACTTGATCGAATTAAAAGATTCCCATTACTAAAAAATATCCGGGGCTAATCAATTTCATGACCACCCGATCTTATTTTTTATCGAAAAAAAAGGCCATTTAATTTATAGACCAGTTTGTCTTAAAATTAATTTGAGAAAAAAAATTTAATTTTAAAATCTCGTTAATTCTCTACCAATATTCTGATAACTGGTATTTAAAATTTCTTGAAAAATGAACCTTGTTTGACAGAAAAAATTGTTCATAATATAAATTTTTTTTCTCAAATAAATTTTAAGATATTTTTCTTGAAGCTTACATTAGTTTTAATTTTTCGATATAAAGTTTTGCTTTTAAAGCACGACTGTCTGGTTCCAGCTCAAAGTGTATCACTTCAATAATTCGACACAAAATCATTTTTATCAAATTTTTCCGTTTTCACAACTGTCTGTGCTTGTTAAGATGGATCCAACCATTGATTTCTGTCATCATTTTTTCAAAAATAGATCCACTCCTAATCAAAAATAATGATCCGTCTTAAAAACAGTTAATCTACATAGTTTCAAATATCAAAATTCGAAATCTGTCAATTCATCAGGAACAACTCGGCAACGTCAACGTCTTTAAGCTTTGTAAATTAACTTCGAAATATCATAATATAATTAAAGTAATATAATAAAAAGTAATATAATTAACTAACGAAATATCTTTGATTGTAATGTCTAAAGATCATTTTATAATTTGCAAGTAACAAGCTAGTAGTTGCTCTCAATCGAGAATGGTTAGTCTCTTTGGTCGTTTTTTCCTCTAAAAGCTCGTATTACAGCTATTAAATTTTTTAAATACCAATCTTTTAGTCTTCTTATTTTTTTAGACACATTTACACATTTTTAAAAAATGAAAAATTTTTTTAATTGAAATAAAGAAAGAGTTCATTGAATACCAATGAGCCCAAAAAATATAATTTGCCAAAATTCTTTTTGGCATTGATTCAATCAATTTTTGTAGGTACTCAATCGGAATCTGCAGCCACTCTTTGTGTAAAACCTCTTTTAAATGCTCAATAGAGGTTACTTTAGTGTTTACCATTTTAGCATCCATGTATGACCATAAATTCT